>JAZHYW010032830.1:0-91831 GCA_037355805.1 Ixodes ricinus
TTGTGACCGCATAAAGCCTTCCACCGCACCAACCTGATTTGATCGCGTTAATGAGATGGTGCATATGAAAGAAAGAGAAAAATCACAGCCCTGCCGAATACGTTACTAGCGGAACATATTTCACTTCGTGGAGATCTAATGACTTTGAGGCGTATAGGCTTTGCGTAGTTCAAACGGCTCTATGCACCTCAGCAACTTGTTTTTCCACTTTTATTTGGAAGGAATAGCAGCTGCCATCCATTCTCGTGGACATCTCGAGCGCCAGCCGAGACAGACGTTTTGGCTGTTTCGGCAAAACCGCTGTCTCGGTGCTCCGACCTTTGGCCTGGACAGTATTAAGCACAAACGTTCTCTTGAACACGTGACGCCCCCAACTCCCCCCCCCCTTGATTTGCATTAGACAGCGCGCTGTAAGCACGCTGTGTAATGCAAATCAGCGGAGTGGAATCTCTATCCTTTGTCAAGTATGTGCTCCTGCCGTCGGATCTGGCCGCTAATTGGTTCTTTCCTCTTGCTTGTGCCCGCCCCTCTTGCAAACTTACCAGTGGCCAAGGCGCGTATCCCGGAGGGCTCCAACCTGTACATCCAGAGCGGCAACACCATCAACTTGACGTGCGTCGTGACGGACACCCGGGCGCCCCCGGTCTACGTGTTCTGGTACCACGACGACCGCATGATCAACTACGACTCGGCGAGGAGGGCTGGCATCCGCGTTGCCACGGAGAGGGGCCCTCGACCACCGTGTCCAGGCTCCAGGTGCCGGATGCTGCCACGAGCGACTCGGGCAACTACTCGTGCATCCCGTCGTACGCAGACCCGGCAAACATCACCGTGCACGTGCTCAACGGTACGTATACGGGACACATGACTGGAGCGAGGGAGTAGTACCCCTGTTACGCCAGCGCCCTTAACCGCGGTTAACTCAGCTTTAACTGCTGTTACGCGGCACCCCAGTTAGTGAACTATATTTTTGGAGAGCTATTTCAGAAGAAATGAAGAGCGCGTGTGCACTACTTTGATATGGTGCTAAAGATGCCCAAACGCACGTTCCCTCATACCTTTGACAGCATAGCCGCAGAATGCTGACCGCGAGTACTGTGCGCTAACTGTAGCTTAGCGTAACTGCAGTTAAGTGTGCCCGTGTAACAACGGTATTGAGGGCAGCGGCCGAGGTTGCACAAAGCATGGCGTCTGGAACGGGTCTCCAACATGTTTGTTCACAACGTCTTCATCTTGGCCCCTTCGTTTCGCCAGTGACGTCACAAACGTGTAACGCTTCTGCTCGCCGCGATCCTGTCGGTGGAACAGCCGCACTCCTGCACAAGGCAGGCGCTTGTTCTGCTGTAGCGCTTTCTGTAGCCAGGTGGCCAGTCGATGAAAACTCTTTCAGTGACGGGTTGGGATGCCACGAATACAGCGACGACAGAGTCCGCTTGTTTTTATCTTAGGTGCTTCCAAAAACAAACTACCAAGATCCTAGCAGCATGTAGCATTATATGACGGCCCCTTTGACATATTTCAAAACCACTTCGTGCATGTAAACTGATGAATAGGCTGCCCAAGATGTGAAACACAGCAGTCGGATACGCGCTCCAGGTACCACAATAAACCTTCATGGAAATACGAGGCGCCCCCGCCGTCTGCTTGACGCGTTATTACGCTCCAATGTACGGCACGTTAGATTATCCAGGAATCGAAGACGAAGTTGATGTCGGTTTAGCATTTTGTGATTTCAGATTGGCAGAAGGATAATAAAACAGAGTATGTGATGATTTCCTTTAGTATTCGCACTGTTTTCTGTGCGTCTTGAGCTCCTAATAAAAGGACAGAATGAACCGTGACGCTTCCAAGTTATATAAAAAGCCTTCGAGTTGGCACGAGCGTGCATTGGAATAGTCCCAAAATTCCACTCGCCACAAGATCTCCTGGGACTTCCCGTAAAGGTCAATTGAATGACCAGCGTGCTGAATGCGCATGCAACCACAATAAAAGTCACGCCAACATTCTTCCTCCCCATATCGCGGTCATCTTTTTTAAATATAATGTGGAACAAACAAATTATTCATATTAAACGGTTTCACTGCGTGGTTACTCGAGGCTTTAGTCAATAAGAAAGTCTAGACGGCGTACCTTTCTTTTGTGACAAGGTGTTTATTGCATGGCGAGCGCTGAACATGAATAGAGATTCACAAAAACGCGTATACAACTATTTAGCGATATCAAGCCGGTGTCGTTTCTAGACTAATATGCACAAATATTTTGTTTTTATTTATTCACTCAATAAGTATTTACTTATTTTTTCTAATACTGGTCACGTCATTTCACTTTTCTGTGCAGAGCAGTCAGCGAAATAGTGGCCCTCCCGTACGAACTGCGCATGCGCAGTTCCCCAAAACGGTTACCTGAAGTTCCCTACTAGGGAGTTTTAAGGAACCGTTTTCGCACATCAGAAACGGTACGGCGTGCCGTATCATAAACCGTACAGTGTATGAGCAGTGTGACCGCGGATTTAGATAGACGCCATGCATGTTTCATCACCGTAACTGCGTATACGACTATATAGTTTACTCTAACCGACTACGTTATATTGCGACCTGTGGAGAGTGGTACGATACCCGTATCCAGCAATCCGAGCACGTTTCGCGGCACAAAGTTGTCGCATTATGCGATCCTAATCTAAGTAAGGCTATTCTGCGCTCTTTACATCCAGTGGATGCGTCCGTAAGAAGCTAGTCCTAATGAACGCGTGGATGTAACCTCATTTAGAGCCATTCTGGCCCTCCGCGCCGTTACTCCCTTCTTTTCTTTGTTTGCCTGTCCCCATATTTTTGTTTTATATATACGTATATATTTCCGTCATTCACTCTACCCGCATGCTCCGCCGGATAGCGAGTCTACCCATTTATACCGAACGTATTTATGGCTTCTTTTACACCATCCTCCTACTCTAGTTATAAGAGGAGTGTTACTATACACAAACGAGCAAACGAAGGAAGAAAACATATCTGGTGGAAGCGACGATAGAACCGACATTCCCTCGAAAAAGAACAAAACACACACACACACAAAAAAAAAAAAAGAAAGAAAGAAAGAAGAAGAAACGAGCTATTACCGAAAATAAAGATGGAGAGTTGCGAGTTCGTAGCTTTGGATTTCGTGGTGTTGTAATACGCCTGGATGAGTGGCGGAGAAGGACCAAACGCTCCGCTTCAGCCCGTGTACACGATGGACCGCTGCGGAGGCTACGAACTGTCCGAGCCAAAATACAATGCCACGTGAGTGTCGCGTGACCATCGGGAGGGGCGTAGGGACGCGCGGAAGGGGTAGTCACGGGTTAAGTTTCCGTCGCTTGTGATTGGCTGGAATGGCTGGTAGCTTCTGCTGCGGTTCATCGTGAGGTGAAAAGGGAGCGTGGAGCCGGTTTGTTGGGCCGTTGCTGCGGGCTCGGGCGCTTCTGGATGTCGTCGTCTGTTTCCCTCTTCCTTTTCCCTTCCCTACACGAGGCGGGATCGTATTGCGGCAGCGCGACTGGAGACCGGGTTGTATTGTCTCCCCAATGTTGTCCGCCGCCAGGGTTGCCTAGCGATCCCCTTGCGGTCGTTCCGCGAGATGGGGAAGGGGAAGCGGAGGACACGTTTTGGGGAAGCGGAGAGCAAGTTTTGGGGAAACGGGAATGGAGATGATCACGGGAGGTGGGAGGATTACTGACGGGCATGTTTGGGAGGAGGATAGGAAGAGGAGGAGGAATTTCGGAGGGATAGAGAGGGGAGGGCATTCTAGAGGGAAAGGCACAGGCACTGTTCCCGAATTCCCAGACAGGAATGGCGCGTCACTGCGCCAGTCACGCTGTCACGCCTGCCGCCCAGATCCCGGCACGCAACAGGGTGAAACTTCTGCGACGTCATCGGGCGGAAATCGAGGGTCCAATTTTGAAGACGTGCTAAAGCACGAGCGGACACACGCTCCTAACATCATAACGCGAACGCATTTTTTTCGTTTGTTTTGTTTTGTGTGTTGACGTTGCGGGAAAGGAAGAGCACCCTCATTGGCTGCTAAAGGGACACCGACAAGATATTTACGCCGCCGAGGTTTTTATTTGAACATGACCGACAAGAGCCCAGCTACCCGGAAGACAATTTGCGGCTCGAAGTTCGTATTCTTTCCGCCCGAAAACCGCCGGTCGAGAATAGACTTATTCCAAAACTTGAAGCGCGTCATCGCGGCGTAATATGCCGCGTTACGCATTGTAGGAATCAGTGGGAAGCAAAATGCATACGCGCTCCGCTCCTGGCCCGCAGGTTCCCAGAACGCAACGCTCGTGGGGACGAATTTATGGAAGTAGTCTAATGGCCGGTTCCAGTCGTGCTCAAATTTTATTTTCACGGTCACGTGCCGTTTAATCTGATGCATACCAAATATATTCAAAGTCGTGGGTCATCTAAGGCGCACACATTCAATATTGAAAATAGTGAAGAATATGAACCCCATGTTTTGTGTCTTTCAAGGAGCTGCAAATACGTTGATCGAAGAAGAAAATGTTGCACAGATCACAGGAAGTAGATGTACACGTCATTCTCGATTTGGCGACGTACCGCGGGCTTGACGACGCGATGGCAGCGCACTGCAGACCAACGTTGCGACAGACGTGGTGCCGGTATTTCGGAACTGGGGTTTGTGGTATTGGCCAATCGATCTTCGAGCACAGAACAGCGAGGGGGAGGGACGTAAGTGCGAAACAATCGTACGACAAACATTTCACGCCACGTCCTCGTTGTCGTCGTCTAATCCAATCGCCCCCCCCCCCCCCAAAAAAAAAAAATAAACACGAAATAAACGAGAAAAAAAAGTTCAGTTAGGAATGATTTGGCAACACTTCTTCTGAGCCTCCGTGCACATGTTTCGGCTCTGAGCGGTTGCGTTTTTTTTAACTTTATTAAAAATATACGAGACTCTGAAGCTAATTGTTGATTCGGTAGTCTTCTCAAACCATACTTCATCACGCACTAAGAAAGCAGAAACAGAAAGTAATTAGGATTTTTCGATGGCCATCTTTCGTGTCACTGTCATGACTGCGGGTGCAAACTTTTATTTGACACGTGTAGTGTTCTCGCCAAACACAAAGACAAGGCAGTTGGAGAGATAATTGGGGGTAACATCACCAAAAAGTTCCCGTACGGAGTGTATCAGCGTGGCCTCAATAGACCATTTGCAATATTCCGAAGCGCCCCGACCCGCACTCGAGAAATCATGGGAACGGTGTTCCTTCAGCTCTGGTAAGAAAATTTTTTTTATAAAAGTCTAGTGATCGCTAATTTCGACCAATCCCATGGTTGCACAGATTATGAGCATAATTCGGAGTCAGCCTGAACAAGCGCCTGATATACCCGAAGGACCTGTCATATCACTTCTAAAATTTCTTGTCAATGTCAGCATTTTTGATACTGTGCATGCGATCCACCTTTCAACCTGGCTGAGCTGTAGAAATCTCTTACAATATTTTCATTTTCGTGATTGTTGTTTTCGCAGGAATCGTTTAAAAAGCCGAGAATTCAAAACAACAAAAACCAGGATTTAGTTCGGAGTCCGCGAGGCTGTTTATAGCATTTTAGCGTTTCTAACTTAATATCAGCGTCTTTGAAGCTGTACGAGAATGATAATAATGTAAGATTTCTGCAGCCCATCCAGGTTGAAGGGTGGACAGCATTCGCAGTGTCAAAAACGCTGACCTTGAGGAGAAATTTTAAAAGCGATATGACAGGTCAATGGGGTATATCAGGCGCTTGTTTAGCTCGTGCCGGTTGACGTGGCAGAAAAAGAGATAGCGTACTTGCGATCGGTGACGAGACGTAGGATTGGTTGAGGGTTTTGCGGTTGCGCAGTGTGTACAGTTTTCTAATGCACAATTCCCACTCGCCCAACATTTAGCACTGATCCATACTAAATCGCATAGAGAACAAAAAGGAGGTTAGGGGAAAAAGGAGGGGGAGGGTATCAAGCCCCTCCTACAAATGAAAAATGAGCACCGACGCATGCAGCATTAAGAAAAAGCGTTGTTCTGTTGCTGGATCATGTTTCGCAGTCATTATGTTGCAACAGACTATTTGCTTCATTTGCATGATTTTGGGGTAGAAGAGTTATTCGTGCGTTCATGAACCGCCTCGTTCATGCTTTAATGGAGTGAGGAATTGATGAGTTAACTAATCGTTGAACAGTGAGTCGACCAGTAAACCACCAGACACTCGGGTAAGACATAGAACGCCGAGTTGTGAAATTTACGAAGAACTGAATTAATGTCCGCTCCTTAATGTCCTATTCCATAGGTATGAAAACACAAGGGTGGTTGAGGCTGGTAGAAGGAACTTCTACCAGCCTCAACCGCCTTCCAGGAAAATGATTTTTCGGGAAACTTCGGATCGTCGTCCGGCCTGTCTCTAAGTCATCTACGGTGCCTTTTCTCTGTGCTCTAAATTTCCCAGCGAAGCGCAATTTATTTTAGTGTACTGAATGAAAAATTTCAGAATTATATTGAGCGGCGGTGAAAAAAGAGAGGGAAGAGGAAAGAAATTTAAGATGCTGGTTGATAATAACAAATGCTTTAATAGGAAATACTTGTTACTCCGCGAAAGTACGAGTGGCCTTGGATCCGATCAGCTTTCGCGTAGTTCAAGCGACTGGACACGCGCATGCTCGGGAGTTTTCCTCTTTTGAATTGAGAAGGGTGGGTGCCGCCATCTATCGTCGTGGAGATCCTTCGAGGCAGCGGAGACAGCCGTCTCTGCTGTCTTAGCGAATCCGGTGTCTCGGCACGTAGGCGGCAGTCCTCTCCATCGTCGCAGTACGAGAACGCGACAGCGTGGACAGCGTAATGCCCATCCGAATTTGTTCAGACGCGGGCTTTGCGCACCGTCAGGGGAAGATTTGGCGCTGTAGGCGCACTGTCTAACGCAAATGAGCGTAGTACAACGTATTCTTCTAGCAAAATATGTGATAATACGATCCCACAAGGAAGCACAAACAGTACGAGACAGACGTTGGGGAATTTTAATGCTAGATTTCGTTTGGCCTTTTGAACAATGTTTCGAAGCGCGCGCATCGACGTGCCGCGCAATTGTTCTAAGTATACCTCAAGACCTACGGCACGCAGCACGCAACACCTAGTTTCACATCACGCTCCGTCGTCGATGTAGGGAAAGCTCCCTAGGGAGGGTAGGGAAAGTCCTATCAGTGGGGAAAGTTCGAAATGGTTATGGAGGCGTGGCTTCGAAGGGCCACCGAGAAACGATAAGGACGATGTTGGTGCTCGAGTTTTATGTACCACATCGTCGACGTCGCTGTCCTAAACGCAGCTTCTCGTTTCCGTGATGCGTGTGGTACTCCCTAGGGCATGATCGGTCGATGGCTGATTATGGAGCCAGCGTCCCTCAACAACGTTATTATTTATTTTTTTAATTTTTTCCTCTGGGGTGTTTGCCCGGCACAGTTATCTCATCTGCTAGAGTGGTCGGGAAAAGTCGGACGGCTGACAGTTTCAATTGCGGGCGTCCTACTCTCTGTGTTGTGATGAAGAGGACGCGCTCTCGTGACTTTGTCAACCACCCTATGATGAATACTCTCGTGCCTGTAATGTCTGTCTGTGCTTCGCGAAGGCTGTGTATACTGACTGGGCTTTTTTTTTTTCTTCCGGACGTTTGAAGTACTTGAATGCAAGAGACTGTTAGGGAAGTCTTCTTTCGTGTGACACGTATTGTCGTTCTTATTTTGTTGTTGTTGGTGTTGTTTTGTTGTTGATGATGATGATGATGACAATGAAGATGATGAGGACGGTGATGATGATGATAGAAAGTGGAACTCACTTCTGCGATAAGAAGCTTGGGATCGCTGAGCAGACAGCAGGGATGTTTTTGTTAAGACTGAGGAGTTGTTCGTGTTTGGGGGAGTTAAAATGAAAGGCTGTTGAAGGCGATGTATATATGTACATACACCGCGACACTGTTAGCGTGAAGAAACGATCACCAGCTGTTTCTGTTTTTCGTTGTTGTTATTTTTGGCTTGCAGTTTAACCGTTGCTATAAAAAAGGAGGACTGTTGTTGTGGAAAGCACTCAATCAGGGCAGTAACCTCAGCAGTAAAGTTTCGGATTGATCAGTAACCTGTCTTAGGTAAATCCGAGAAGGCGTCAATACGTTGTTCACTCTAGCAATGTCGCGCAGTGTTCCTGTCATTCATTGGTTCTGTCTGTCCATTAATGTTCCTTCAATCGTTTCGTTCGTCAAACGGCGTTGTCTCAATTGATTTCATCAGTCAAACGCGCTCGAAATGTCAGTCGCTAGAATTGTTTGTTTTCATACCTGACGAGGTTGGCGTCAAGTAGGATCATACCTTTATGCCTACCTGTCGACGATATAGACGGATTGATTCGTTATACACTGCATTTGTAATGTTGGCGACCAAACGCAATAGCAAGTAATAAGCGAGAACCACTGTTCTTTTTGCACGTATCAAAGAACTAGAATTTATCTAGCTTATTACGGTAGTTAAGAGCCATTCGACGCTAGGAATCTAGAGCCTTAGGTCAATATTATAGTCCGCTGAATCACGTGCATTATTAACCCAGTTGCGAACACAAATCGCATTGTAACACGCACACTGTGTCATAAGTTGGAAATAAGTATTGTAATTTCTTGCGTAACTTACTTTTAATAATCTCCGGAAATATTTTGTCGTTGGTGTAGATATTCGGCTCCGGAACTCTAGCTTGTTGCATTCTGTATCCTAGACATAAACGACATGTCGATGGCAGGCCTTATCCAAAAGAAGATTGTCGAAACTTTTAGAACGGTTGACCGCACCTAAACGGACCGATTTCAGCCGGCTACAACCACCCTGGATCTTTAACAGTTAAACAGGACGTTGCCCATCGGGGATAAATTTGCCTCTTTTCTGGGAGGTGGCTACGACCGTACGGTGTTGACATTTTATTCAGTTTAAATGTCCTATATAATACACTGTCGAAGCTGGCACGACGCCACGCGGTCCTTAATTAAGCGCAACGAAAATTTTGGGAAATCGGCGCCTTGAGATAGAACTTCCGAAAGCTATTCTCTGCATTGCCGTCTTGTCGCTGTCAGTCAGCACATTCCCCAATATGTGCACACTGTGTGACGTATACCTTGCTGGCACAAACAGGACTTATACGCTTTTCCGTATTTTGTTCAGAGCATTGAGACACTTTTACCAACCTTTATTGCCCAAGCTTCAATACGAAGGAGCACACTTCAACATACAACTATTCTTTTACCGCGAGCTGTTTCTGTGTCAAAAAAGCAAAACAAAATAACTCCGAAATACCGGAGATGCCTTGCTTGTGCCGTGCCGCGCGCCTTCGATTAAAAAAAAGACAAGAACTCAAGAATTATATTTTAATTCTTTATTATAAACACCCCATTGGAATAGGAGAACCCTTCAGCGAATTCACATTATGGCGCTTCTGGTATTAACAAGCTAATGGGAGTATGCTCGAAGGCTCCGAAGATCTGCGTCACCCGCGCTATGCCCATCCAGGCTCGTTTGATTATTCCGCCTGTAAAGCGTGCTCCACGATTAGCTCCCTCGTGCGGCGGGAAAGCAAACTCCAAAAACAAAAGGGCGCAACCGTGCGCGCCCGCGCGGCGCGCTCTTCCGTTTCATTTTTAAGGATTCTTGCTTCTTTTGTTTTGTAACGTAACGTTGGTTGCTCCGTCGTTCTCAAATTACTGCCGTAACTTTTTCTTCATTTTCCAGCGACGGGCTGATTAGTTTCTGATTAACTCACACCCCGTCCCGCGCTTTTGTTTGCATCTTTCGTCGTTTCCCCGGAGAAGGCGCGTAAAGGAGATGATGGCTGCCGAAACAAAAGAGGGAGCACGAGCTAATAATGAGGCGGGGGAGGGCAACACTGTCTTCCGGCCCCGCATTAATTAAATGAGGCTGTTTGGTATTATGGTCTTTCTTGGCGTCGCTGTCGTCGGAAACCTTGTCGCCCGCTACGGCGTCTTGTTTCTTAATAAACGTCTTCTGTTCTAGACCTTTTCGGTTGGGTGCACCTGCTTTCCTTCCCGCCTTCCCTTTCTCTTCCTCACCGACCTGTGGGCCGTTGTCTTCCCTTGACGCTAGATGCCGCAATCTACATGAATAAAATGCCTTCTTTTTTTCATTTTTGGTTTCAGAGCTACTAGCTACCTCTGAGCGTTTGGTTTGAGATGTCTTTGTTCTTTTTGTTTTTCTTTTTACGGGTATGTTTGGTGTTAGTGGCGTCGCGTGGTGGCTGGCTTTGCCGCAGTGTCGGTGCTTCGCCAGGCCGACGTGTCGCGCTCGTAAAGTTGGCTTTGTTCCAGTGCGCGCGTGCGCTGGGTGGAAGTCTCGCGTTTGGGAGGAGGGCTGGAGGAAACGATCCGTGGTTTTGTGTATTTCATTTAAGATTTGATATCGTTTTTTTTTCGTGACCGAAGGCAGGTGCTTTTGTTTTTAGCGACGTGCGGGGCGCAATCGGGAAAATGGACTGTTTTTCTCTGCCTTGGGTGTTGCGCGTTGGTCTTGGAAGGTGTATTGTCTTACGGCGACAACTTTTATTTGTGACGTTTCGCGGCGGATCTTGGTGCAGGTTCGGCGTACGGTGTTGTCCGCATAATTTAGTGGAAAGCGCTTCCCCACTAAATTTAGCGGAGATGCACAGTGTCACCTGATACTGTGAGGTCACGCGAAGCAAATTTAGTGGATAAATTTCTCCGCGAATTTAAGCGGGGAAGCTTTAGCGGGAAGAAAGTTGTATCAAAGACAGACTGCTTGCATACATACGCTTTTTGTGTCCTATGCGTACTGTCCACGCACTTACATGTTTTTGTTTGTTTGTTCCTGTTTTGGGGAGGAAGGAGGGAGGGAGGGAAAGTTTAGTGTCTTTAAAAACAATTCTGAATTCGCTTTTTTTTTTTAGTTGACGTCTTGAATTAGAAGCATATTTTCTATTCACTTTGCGGCGAAATCAGTCCTCTAACGTAAATATTGCCGTAATACGTTTTCGGGGAAACATGATTTTTGTTATTTGCTGTGCGTTTTTTTCTTCTTCTTTCTTTCATTCAAGAAAGTGCAGGCGCACAGCTAAGCATTCCAGCGACAGGCTAATAGAAAGAAAAAAAAAGCGAAGAGAAGAAACAGATAACCTGACTGGCGTCATTTTCGCTTCTTCTTCGGATACTCGCGGAGATCTCTAATGGAGCGGATGGAGCCCCAAACTGTGACCCCTGACCCTCTCCCCTTTCCTCGTCTCACGGACCATCCAAGCGCCCGCACCTTATGAGGTTTACCTAGGCGATAGTCGGAAACGGGTCGAAGACTGTTTGTCTCGAGGCTCAGCCGAGAAAGGGGCGGGGCGGTTGATAGAGGAGGCGATCTGAGTGGCTTCTCGCGTCTCGCTCGATCGAGTTAAGACTTCGATCTCGCCTCTCCTACGCTCCGCTCGAGCTTACGACGGACAGCCGAGGACGCTACGGGCCATCGCAGCCCGTCCGAAGCCGCGCGAGTCTCACGTGTCCCTGAGTTGGAGTCTATTCGTGTCTGGCAACGGAGGAGTGAAAGCCTGGCGGTAACTTCCTTTGTACATTGGTTGGCGAGCGGGAGTCAACTACGCTCGTTGTATTCACGTTGCATTGAGTTACGCCTACTCGGATGTCACTTTCGAAGCGCACGAGCGACGCGGGTATGCGTTCATCGCGTGCAATCCCGCGTCTGTTCCACCTTCTGCCCACTTCAAGATGGCGGCGCGCACGCACTCGCTCGTATGGTGTGCGGCCATCTTGCTGCGGGCAAGCGGCTTTACTCGAAGATCGCCACCGTCGTCACTCCAGCAAGTTGTTATATACATATTCTCTTTACCAGCGACGTGCGGGGTCTCTATTCACGCAGGTGGGTTCGTAGCAGTAGTGGATTGGCTGAGATTGCTCGAAGCGTCCGCTGTGGTCCATCGTATGGTGGAACGGAGTTTGTGGTCCTACCTTTTCTTTTGGTGCTTAACTTGCCTCGAGTGAGTGGGCTCATTGCGAGCGTTTCCGGTCGCGTATGTGCGCTTTCCTTCATTAGGTCGTGGGGGCTACAGCAACACACCTCCTAAACAGCGAGGCCGAGGCGTTGGAGCTTTCTACGTCATCCACCGAGGGCCAGCGTGGGGCGCAGTGTGTCATTGGACGCGTCACAGCAATGATACGAAAGCGTTCGGAAGAAGTTCGTGTTCGGTCTAGCCGAGTAAGTTGTCCGAGCTAGTTGGAGCATTTCGGTACGAATGAAAATAGCGCGAAGAGTAGAAAGACAGGGAAGTGAAACAAGACAGACGCCTATCCTGTCTTCCTCGCTTGTCCTTTTTTTTCTTCTGTATTTTCATTTGGATTATGTTGAGTCTGA
Source organism: Ixodes ricinus (assembly GCA_037355805.1). Lineage (NCBI taxonomy): Eukaryota > Metazoa > Arthropoda > Arachnida > Ixodida > Ixodidae > Ixodes > Ixodes ricinus. Next base: position 12,430 of record JAZHYW010032830.1, read on the forward strand.
AAGGACAGGAATCGCGGCTGAACACTGATGCAGCGTTCATGTTCAATCTATGTCCCCCGCCTTGGCATTCGGTAAAGAAATATACTGCCATGGCCTTGCCATCTACGAGATGTTGGGAGCCGCGACGGCGAAGGAAAAAAGCTAACATTCACCTTTGTTTTTTTTCTTTCTCGGTCGAAGGAGTTCCGGCCGGACTGTTTCTTTGCGCATTCGAGGTCGCGAACAAACTATATATTTTTTTGTATCTCGCTCTTCCGCGTTTAATACAGTTGTCGTCTTGTCTGGGGTTTTTCGTATTGGTTTACCTACGTGGCGCATCAGAACTTGCGCCCGTCTTGATGTTGCCTCCGTCGTTCTGATGGCTGTCGCGTATAAGGTCGCAAGTTCCGCTGGTTGGGTTGGGGTAAGGCACCCTGCTTCTTAGAAGGTATACGAAAGAGAAAGAATAGTCGAAATGTTTCAACTTTATATTTTTCCCTAACCTTAGGCGGTTAGTAATTGGGGTGATTTGTCGAACTTGTGAAGGCGTATTACTGGGATAGGAAGAATTTGCTGGTAGTGTAGTAATGTACCCTTTCCACTTTATTTTGGGTCTCGCTCAAACGCAAAAGTAAAAGGGCGGATGCTGCAATATATTGTTTATAAACAAGCATATTTTACCGCAGTAAACACAACTGCTAAATATGCGAAAACAAATTTTTGGTTTTCCTGGGAAGTGAATATGTTTGATTGTGCGCCGCGTTTAAATAGAGGGCAGTATTCTTAAATTAAAATAAAGCGCTCGGCAGGCGCCACAAGCCGCCGCCCAATTCAAAGGGTTTAGGCACATAGATTCATCCATCCATGCAGTGCGGATAAGCATCTCCAGTGGTCGTCAACACCAGCAGCGACTACAGCAGCGCCATCTGGCTCGTTGAAAGTAAAATTTTTCTCCCGTTATGTTTTTTTGTTACATTTTAAAACTTGGTGCAAAGTAAAAAAAAGAAAGCGCCATGCCACCGAACGATTTGGCACGAGGGCTGCAGCACACTTGAGTGGGGCGCTCGAGCGTTCGAGTACGAGGCCGGGTTCAATGACTGCGGCCCGCGGACAGTCTCAGACTTGCAAAAATTCCATAGAAAATGGCGCGACTTGTCAACCAGACTGCATGCATTTGCCGTTCGGTACATAGTATATTCCAAAACGCTATAAAAATGAAGAAAAAAATAATCTTCAAAATTTTCGTTTAAAGCCTCTCAGTGGCTGCCGGTCGTCGACGACGTCAAGTGAAGGAGACATCGGATGTCTTTGACAGCTATACCCCGTTCCACCATAGCTTTGAACGGCGAAGCTTACAGCTCCGGTGAGCCAATCACCGCATTCGAAGGAGGCACGTGATAATATATCGTAAGCTTCCGTAGCGTAACCTGACGTAAGAAAACGGGGATATGCGAATCAGCGTTTACGGTGAAACGGAGTGTATTCTTCTTCTGCCCCTCAGATGACGGTGCGGTGGAAGCTACGGGCTCCTTAGCCATATCTCTCTCTTTCATCACGCTCCTGCCCACAGTCCCGCACAGAGCGCGTGACCACGCGGCAAAAGGCGTGACCGCCCAACGAGCACGTAGCTTCCACTTCACTGTCAGCTTAGGAATGAACGGAGCATATAGTGTATAGTGACGCGCGTAAGCTTGCTTTGCCGTTGCCGGCTCGCCCGCGTTTGTGCGTTATCACTGTCACGTAACGCCCGTGGCTGTAGTGAAGCATAAGCTCGTTAGCGCCGGTCGCGTAAGCGCCGTTTGCGTAAGGTCCGTTCGCGTAAGCCCCGGTCGGACAAGTGCCGGTCGCGTAAGCCGATTGAGGACGACGTCGTCCTTAGGCCGTCTTAGATGTCGTCCTAGACGTTCTTGAAGTCATCCTCGACGTCTTCCTAGAGGTCGTCTGCGACGTCGTCCTACACGCCGTCCTCGACACCGTCCTAACGCCGTCCTTGACGTTGTGCTCAACGTGTGCACGGCATATTGCAACCATTTCATCACCGTACTATTTCTTTTCCTAATCGTTTTCACTATGTTCCTGTAAAGCTACTGCATTTCACCGCCCTTTAATGGAATGAACAATGCTGGAACAAACTTTTTGTACATATGTACGCTTGGAAACATATCTGCGGACGGCGTTTGTATGACGAACGTGACAGAACCGCCATACGAGTAAGAAACATAACTCAGACACTGTCTATACAGAGTGTCTTTTATACGATGAATTGGCAGTGTTACTGCGGCCCGGCAGGTTCGCGGGGCTAGAATGGCTGGAGTACGGCTCGTGGCGCTGGCTGGACTCCACCGTCAGGTGAAATGCGCGTACACCAGTGGGATCTGTGATCGAAACAGAGTAGAAGCGACGGCAAACCGACCGGCACAGGCGCATCTCTTGCGCCTGGCGCGCGCGCGTGCCATCAGAGGGGGAGGAAGCGAGGCACTCCGGCTTTCGCACGCACGAGCGGCTCATGCATAATTCAGGACGCCTTTCGGGGGTCGCCCTTCCACCGTGGGTCGGCACCGTCGGGTTTATGAGCCACCCGTTCGCGCGAGCGCGTCCCCGCGGTCTCTAGAGGAGGTTTGAGCGGCTCCTCCGTCTCCTCTCTATCTCTTTTGTCGGTAGAAAGAAAGCGAGGGAGTAGGGTTTTTGGCCGCGCTGCTTTGAAGCTACGCGCGGAAGCCGACCGTTGAGGGTCGGCTGTTTTGCTTGCAAAGGGCCGCGTGCTGCGTGCTACATGCAGCCGCGTTCTCGAGTGTCATTTACCGTTTTCTTTTTTAATGAAAATAATATAGTTTGTTTTTGTTGATGAACGGGCTGAATTATAATTGTGGTCAATTATTGTTTCGGTGCATCTAAAGAGTAAATACTGATTTACATAAAGCGACGAACGCGGTATTCAGATTCACGGGATAAAAATACTCTAAAATTCACCTTTAACTCGTTTCTTTTTTTTTTCTATGAATGTTTTTAGTTTCGTTCTAACGCAGCTCCTTCGGCGGCTGAATAGCCGCAGGGGCAGTGAACAGGAGGCGCTTCGGTTTGCTGCTGGTCAGCGCGGCTGGTGGCTAAAAAGGGCAACTTTGGGTAGGCCCTGCGACCGAACGATTTGGCACGAGCGCTGCGGGTTCGGGTTCAATGACTGCGGCCCGCGGACAGTATCAAACTTGCAAAAATTCCATACCAGATGGCGCTACTTGTCAACCAGACTGCATGCATTTGCCGTTCGGTACATAGTACATTCCAAAACTAAAAGAAGAGAAAAAATTTAAAAGCTACGTGGATTCTCGATTTAAAACGTCTATTCTGGCTTAACCTAACACACGCAACTTAACACAACAAAATAATAATAAGAAAAAAAACGAGTTGGAGGATAATTTTAGACTATTTTTATCCTGTGAATCCGAATATAGGGTTCATTTACCCCAAGTACGTTATCAGTTACTGCGTTGAGATCGTAACAAGTATGATATTACGTTACCGAAGTAACCTGTTACCGCTAACGGCGTTAGTTTTAACGCGTTAAAACTAACAATGCGCTTCACGCGCATTTCAGTAAGGCGTTTGATCATCTAAATCACAGACTATTAAAAAAAAAAAACAACTAGAAAGTTACGGTTTTTGGGGACAGGCGTCAACTCTTTTTTCATCATATCTTGCACATCGTAAGCAATACTTCCATACGAACGGCTATTCTTCTGATATTAAACCAGTTCTATCTGGCGCATCCCAAAGAAGTATTTTAGGCTTTTTTAAAATTTATATGTTAACGATATTGTGAACTTTAATAGGAGTATAAAATCTGTATTTTACGCTGGTGATACCAGCCTATTTTTTTCTTCTTCAGTTAACTGCTGTTAGGAATTAGTAAATAGTGCAAATCGAGCTCTAAAAGACACTTAACTGGAATGGCCTTAATGCCTTGAAGATTTATGATAGCAAAATTAAGGCGATCTTATTGCATCCATAGAATAAGAATATCAATTTCACTAGTGACATTCTATTAAATTAAACAAGAATTGAGGTTGCGTCTAGTTTTAAAACGCTGGGGGTTATATTTACAGAACAAATGAGATGGGATGATCCCTTAAATTATATTATGGTAAAGTTGTCGCCAGTCTTTGGCTAGTTGTAATGCCATTGCCATACTTTGCCAATGAGGGTGAAAGTATTGGTGTATAATTTATATTTCTTCCCCATGTGTACTATTGCCTTTTAATTTGGCGCAGTGCAACCAATACAAACCTTTACAAAGTACTTAAGTTACAGTAGGAAAATGCTGAAATACATCTGTGATATTTCGTTTCGTAAAAAGAGGTTCACCATACTGAACCTCTTTTTAAAAATTTGAATTTGATGCACGATATTGCCTATATAAATATCGTTTGTGTGTATGTTAAAGATCAGAAATACAAAATCATTTTCGTAACATTCTTGAATTAGCTTCCCTTGTACCAAAAGTACAAATATACTTCACCAGAAGTGCACAGACTTGGAAACTACCTAACATAAAAACAACCTATGCCAAGCAAATGCCGACAAATACACTTCCAACCTTATTTAATTTACTGAACACTACTAATATGGATTTTTTGTTTTCTTTCATCGGTGAAAGATCTTCGAGCGCTTTTCTCAAGTATAGTTTCGTAGCATTGAATAAGTTACAACCTTGATTGAATATTTTTTACATGGTTTAAAAACGTATAGTATTAATTTTGATTTTTCTTTTAGGGACGCTGTGTATGTATATTTACAGTGTATAGATCGTTTGGTAGGAATTTGTTTGTAGTTTCTATTTTGATTTGTTAGCTGTTAGTCTTATGAGTTATTTTTGTTGTTTGTTTGGTTGTTCTTTTTGTATGTGTTGTTTGCTGCCGCTGCTGCCATTGTAGGAAGGGGGGGAGGAGGGGACTCGTGAAGCTGCATGACGCAGCGTCAGCTTTTTCTTCGATCTCCCTTCATCATATTTTCATAGCAAATAAACATAGATTATAATTGACACTCCACTGCCCCCCCCCCCCCCCCCCCCCTTACGTGTTCCGATCCGCCAAAGACGGACTTTACAGGGGAAACTCTCTGGCTGTATGGAGTCTCTGGATCAAATGTCATCTGCTGGTCTGACCCCTGGATGTAAACGCCCAAACGTTCACCGCTTTTGGAGTCCGGAACGACGAATTACCGTGCATGAACGAAGGACACGACGATCTTCCCACATCAAGTTCTTTATTTTTCCAAACCGGGTCAGCAGCGCATACCAACTGCATAACGCGGAAGCACGTTCTTCTTCCATCCGACGCTCCGACAGATACTTGGACGACGTGTTCATCTTGTCGGCGAGGCGCTCTCAGAAGAGTCTGGCTCCGCCATCTTGGTTCAGGTTGTTTGCACTGTCCTGGTACGCGGCCTGAGTGTCTCTCTTTCCGCGAGCACCTCCTTGTCTGGCCGAAAGACCGCCTGCGTAACCACCCGGGTAGCCCTGGGCGTAGGCGCCCCCGGCCCCCGCCCTGGTAAGGGTTTGCCGACGGGCTGCCAGCCGGGTAGGGACTTCCGCCAGGCCCGTAGGAACCTCCGGGAACCGAGTTCGCATATCCCGGGTAGCCTGGCTGCGCGTAGGGGTTAGCTCCCGGTTGGGCGTTGGGGTTCGAACCCGCTCCCTGGTAGTTTCCTCCGTAGGGATAGCCCTGGGATCCGTGGCCGTAGCCACCATAGCCACCATAGCCACCATAGCCACCATAGCCGGAATGGGCACCCGGTTGCCCGTAGCCGTAGGCGGACGGCCTGTTTTCGACGTTTTGGCGGGCTACTCCACGTCTGGCGCTTGCTTGGGCTTGTGCGCCTTGCGCTTTCCTTGAATCGTCGAGGAAATAAAGAGGGAGATGAAAGATTCAAACATTGATGCGACAATCGGCAGTGTATCGCCAATGAGCCGCAACACCCGATCCGACCTTTTTTTTCTGCGCCTAAAATCCCCACAAGTTTTCATTATCTGTCTCTTTGGGATAAAGTTCGAAGAATGGGACCTTAGATTCGCTTTCCATCAAAGAGTTTAGACTAAAGCTATATTTTTTAATAGGAACTAGCACGTACGTTAAAAGAAAGGATGAAGGGCTTTTGCAGCTCGAACGTTTCGTGCTCGTACCTATAGACCTTCGCAAAAATCGCCTCCTGCGGCTGCTATATTTGTCTGCTGGGCTGTGTAACGCCTTCTGAACATGCACTGTTGATCTGCTGTGCGGTGTATCGGAGGCTGCGCATGCGTCCACAGATCAGTGACTCAGCATTTTTCGCCCAGGTGATAAACGATGCAAAGGTTTACACTCTGCTATACACCGTTTCACAGCAAGTCTGAGCGAAGCGGACGCTATGCTATCCTATGCTTTGCTATCCACTGCCAAAAGTTTATCGGCACGGCTGCTATCACCGGCAAAACCAATCACGTGCAGTAACCGAACCGTAATATTGCCGCTTTTTGTTTTTGTGCGTGATTAGCTTTGACTGAGAGAACGATTGCCGCGACGACGCATGTTTTTGAGCTGCTTGATCCGCTGCACCGGATGGTATAGTATCGGCTGCGCTCGAACCCTGTGTGAAACAGAGTATAATGAATAGCTCTACAGTTGAGTGAAAATGTGCCACGTCCGCCGAGCCAATCGACCCTCGGGCTTGTGCCAGGTGACTTCGCCGTTTCCTGTATGCCCGTCTTCCCGGACTGTCACGTGACCCAATGGCGCGTCCTAAGATCCAGTGCGGTAGGCATCACTAAGCGGCAGTTTTGGCTGCGTTATTATACTCGGGTCTTTCGAATTACTCCCTGGTCCCTTCGCTGGGGCGTCGCTTGTCGGCGTTGTTGGAACCGGAAAAATCCTGATTGGTCGATAGGGTCATGACGTCACAGCCACGTGCGACGTCACACGCGTGACGTCACACCAACGTTATTAGATTAGCTCAGTTACGGAACTGCTCATAGACGCTCCATGCACGAACAGTACCCCCCTCACTCACCACGACTCGCCCGGCGTCGCTCGACACGCCGCCGGACGGCTGCTTTGGTAACTGAATCGGGATACGTTCGTTTCAGCGTTACTAAACGCGTAAAAACCAACGGAAAAAAACACTTTTTTGTAGTAACTTTTATTGGAGTTTAGCACAAAATGAGGGGCGCGTGATGTTTTGTAAAATTTTTAGTTTGCAAGGTTTTCAGCACAGTTAATATTGTTTTTATACAACCATGCCTCAGCGGTGATTTCAGGTAGCGCGTCCCGACCTAGGCGCATCTTAACTTCGATGGTATTTCGCGGCGCGTCCGCTGGGGATACGGGGGTGGCACCCCTGTAACCTCTTCCACTGTATCTGTTTCGGCTCCGAAATGGCCGATTGAAGCCAAAATAGATGTCACGTGCAGTTCCTCGAGTGACCGCTGCGGGAGAAATGGCGGCGTTGTGATCGCCATTGGGCGCTTCAGCTGTGCTCTTTGGTACGCACAGTTATGAAACGAAAATCTAGGTGGCGCTTCGAATGACGCCAGGCGGATTGAAGTGAGTGAGAAGGGGTACCCCCTTCCGCGGGTGTTCCACAACTGAGGTAATCTAGTAACGTTGCGTCACACGTGGCTGTGACGTCACGCGCATCACGTGGCTGTTATGACGTCACGTGTGACCACACGTGACGCTAGCGTCTAGGCGAGCCGCAAACGCTTGCGGGGCTTGGGAACCAGCGCGGATCTATATGAGAAGGCTTTGCGAACTGCGCCCGATAACGCTAGCGCGTTCCACTCTTGAAGGCGAAGCTTAAACGTAACTCTAAGTTTTGCTCTTTTTTATGCGCATTAGTTTGTGTTTGGGATCACTAACAGAAAACCGCTTGCAGGGTTGAGACAGCCATTGACTGGATCGATCTGACGTGGCAGGGCCAAATCGGCTTCTACTTTTGTTTGAGCGTCTGGATGTAATTCGTGGGCGGAAAAGTTGTGTGTTTTTGGCGTAATTTGGACTACGTTTACTCCAGACGGCGCCGACAAGAGGAGTTGGAAGTCTGACCTCATATGGTGGCTGTCCCTGCCCTGGACAGCCACCTTATGCGGTTCATACCGGCGTGCGGTCGTGTATATATATATATATATATATATATATATATATATATATATATATATATATATGGGTGATTTCATCTCAACTCAGTGCACGGATTTAGGGTCGAATTTTTAATTTTGACGAAAAAAATATATGTTTTGGGGCAATTCCTATAATAGAAGAAGACGCAAACGGGCAATGTCGTCGGATTTTTGTTCTCAGTCGTGACTGTTGAAGCGGCCAAGGTGGAAACTGGCGTTTTTCCAGCTTATCGGAGGGGCCATATTTCACTCCATCTTTTTTCCATACTTTTAACGCTACATCAATATAACTTTTTGGGAACACTCTAAACATAGGTTTTTTCATGCTAATTGAGTGTCGAGGTCATAACACTTTTAATGATTTTTTGTTTTATTTGTCAAACTCGCCTCTCTGTGACGATATTTGACGAAGGTTCAGCAAGCTGTGCTGTATGACCTAATCAACATATTTTTATGATTTTTATATCACTCGTAAAGCTCCAATTAAGCTCTTTCTTTTGAGTATAATTAATATTTTGCAACAAGTATGTAATGCGCTACATGTTCCTGAAAAACGAAAATTTCGCAAAACTAGCAAGTTTGGAGTCGATTTTCTCAAAAACCCCACTTTGTATTTCTTTTATTTTTTTTATTCACAGTTAGTTAATATGAGTGGTCTATCCGAAACTACAAACAGAAATTGTAATATATTGTTTGTATGGCCGCTATTAACACTCGAATATCGTGCTATGAGCGTTTTGAACGGGACTTCGCACAGGCGCTTCTGCTGAGCAGAATTTTGGCCTATGTAGTGTTTTCTATTTATCGTTAGCAGTTACCTCAATATCCAACCATAAACATTAATAAAATTTGGAGTAGTGTACTTAAAAAAAATTTACTTCGAAGTCCGTATCCACAAGTGCGGGCACAGCGCTTATTTCCTCCCAATACGGGGGAATTCAGATCGTTAAAGAATTTCCAAGCCTTTTGCTTCCGGCTTTGAGTTTGAAATACCGAACTTGTCATGTAATTGTCATATTTTCTTATGTCAAACAGATATGCAGTGCATATACATATGTACGATTTAGTATCTGTCGCTTAGGAAGTACGGTTTATTTTATGCGCGTACGGACTCTTTCGTAAAATAACAAGCATTTCGTGGCGTGTAAGTGCTTCAAACGTGTTAGTCATGTGTTTAGGTTTCATTTCTATTTTCAGTGATTCATGCCGGGTTACTTAGACTTTTTTCTCTTGACTTAAGTTTGTCCGGGAGTCTAGATGTTACGTATCTTCTCCGTCAATACATAGGGCGAAGCTACACACATTGCAAATCACGCCAGTGCCAAGTAAATAAATATTGTTAGGATAAATATTGTTGTCTTCACTGGTTTTTACGCTCAGATATTGAGGGTAAGTAGTACTAACATTAAATAGAAAACCTTGCATACGTCAAAATTCTGCTCAGCTGAGCGTCTATGCGAAGTCCCGTTCAAAACTCTCACAGCACGAGATTCGAGTCCTAATAGTGGCCATACAAACAATATATTACAATATCTGTTGGTAGGTCCTGCCAGACTACTATATTACCTAACTGTAAATAAAGAATGAAAGAAATAAAAGGTGTTTTTAAAAAAAATGGACTTCAAACTTGCAAGTTTTTCTAAAGAAAGACTTTGCAAGTTTGAAGTCGATTTTCTAAAAAAACCCACCTTTTATTTTTTTTTAATTTTTATTTACAGTTAGGTAATATAGTAATCTGTCAGGACCTACCAAAAGAAATTGTAATATATTGTTTGTATGGCCGCTATTAGGACTCGAATCTCGTGCTGTGAGAGTTTTGAACGGGACTTGCATAGACGCTCAGCTGAGCAGAATTTTGACCTATGTAAGGTTTTCTATCTAATGTTAGTACTACTTACCTTAATATCTGAGCGTAAAAGCCAGTGAAGCAGCAATATTTATTCTAACAATATTTATTTACTTGGCATTGGCGTAATTTTGCAAGGTGTGTAGATTCGCCCTATGTATTGACGGAGAAGATACGTAACATCTAGACTCCCGGACAAACTTAAGTCAAGAGAAAAAAGTCTAAGTAACCCGGCATGAATCACTGAAAATAGAAATGAAACCTAAACACATGAATAACACGTTTGAAGCCTTACACGCCACGAAATGTTTGTTATTTTACGAAAGAGTCCATACGCGCATAGAAGATACCGTACTTCCTAAGCGTCAGATACTAAATCGTACATATGTATATGCACTGCATATCTGTTTGACATAAGAAAATATGACAATTACATGACAAGTTCGGTATTTCAAACTCAAAGCCGGAAGCAAAAGGCCCCAGAGAAATTCTTTAACGATCTGAATTCCCCCGTATTGGGAGGAAATAAGCGCTGTGCCCGCACTTCTGGATACGGACTTCGAAGTAAATTTTTTAAAGTACACTACTCGAAATTTTATTAATGTTTATGGTTGGATATTGAGGTAACTGCTAACGATAAATAGAAAACCTTACATAGGCCAAAATTCTGCTCAGCAGAGCGCCTGTGCGAAGTCCCGTTCAAAACGCTCATAGCACGATATTCGAGTGTTAATAGCGGCCATACAAACAATATATTACAATTTCTGTTGGTAGTTTCGGATAGACCACTATATTAACTAACTGTGAATAAAAAAATAAAAGAAATACAAAAGTGGGGTTTTTGAGAAAATCGACTCCAAACTTGCTAGTTTTGCGAAATTTTCGTTTTTCAGGAACATGTAGCGCATTACATACTTATTGCAAAATATTGAAATTATACTCAAAAGAAAGAGCTTAATTGGAGCTTTACGGTGATATAAAAATCATAAAAATATGTTGATTAGGTCACACAGCACAGCTTGCTGAACTTCGTCAAATATCGTCACAGAGAGGCGGTTTGACAAATAAAACAAAAATCATTAAAAGTGTTATGACCTCGACGCTCAATTAGCATGAAAAAGCCTATGTTTAGAGTGTTCCCAAAAAGTTATATTGATGTAGCGTTAAAAGTATGGAAAAAAGATGGAGTGAAATATGGCCCCTCCGATAAGCTGGAAAAACGCCAGTTTCCACCTTGGCCGCTTCAACAGTCCATAACTTGAGAACAAAAAATCCGACGACATTGCCGTTTGCGTCTTCTTCTATTATAGGAATTGCCCCAAAACATATATTTTTTTTCGTCAAAATTAAAAATTCGACTCTAAATCCGTGCCTGAGTTGAGATGAAATCACCCATATATATATATATATATTTTTTTTTTGTGTTTTTTTTGTTTTAGGGCTTTAGCGATGAACGGCGATCAAAAAGGCACATGGTCTGGTAGGCGAACGGACAAATACATACATATACATACATATACATAAATACATTATACAAAAGACACGGTGGTAGCTACAGAAATGATGCCTGTTTGCAAAACACGCGTATGCTTGAAACATTCCTGCAGGCTGTCTTTGTACGACCAATGTGTCATCCTAGGAAGGGAAACGCCGCAGATAAGAGAGAGTTTTAGGGAACTGTTTTTGGACATCCGGTACGGTACGGTGGGCCCTCCGGTACGCACTGTGCATGCGCTTCCACAGCGTGAGACTCGCACATGCGCGGTGGGTGCCGCGGAGTGCCGACCGTACCCGTATCGGATGTGCAGAAACGGTTCCCTAAATATCTCTTAGACTCTGTAGACTCTCTTCTTTTATGATGTACAAGGCGTGTGACCGCGGCTCTATGCTGGCCCGGAAGAGGACGAGAAACGCGGTCGGCAATGAAGGTGGCAACTCACAGTTCGTTAGCGCCCTGCTGGTCGGCGTTCAGTCCCTGGGCGTTCCCTTCCGCTCTTGCTGCTTGGACAAAAGAATAAAACGAGAAACGAACCGGGATTAATTCGCACCGATTAAACTTGCTTCGACTGTTCGTTTTCACTTTTTTTATTTAAATTGGTGCGTGTATACAGTAAAACCTCGTTATAACAAAGTTGAAGCGCGGTTGTAATAATTTCGTTATTACCATTAGTTTGTTATAGCCACAGTCCATTTCTTCCCATTGTTAGCAAGCAAGGGGAATTATGATTGCTTTGTTATATCCATTAGTTTGTTATATCCCATTTTGTTATAACGAGGTTTTACTGTATTTATACAGGCTTCATTTGGTTTGCCTCAACGGGCGTGTGGTGTCTCAGCTAGATGAGAAATTTAGTCAGTGTGGTATGACCGCTAACCTGGGGGACTTTAACGCGCACCACGCGGGAGTGATACACGACCGCACGCCGGTACGATGCTCATCTAGATCAAAACGGGCAGGGGTGGGGATTGAGCCCAGGATCCATGGGTTCCGCAGCGCGAGCTTTCAGCAAGGAGTTCGCGCTTGTAGCCTTTCCTGCGGTACATCATAAGGTGAAACAGAATATAGCCCGCACCGATCCCACTGTTCGTTTTTGATTTCAGTTTGTCTCGGTATCCCGACTTCGATGAACTTGAGTTTGCATGAAATTTACTCTCAAAACGGACGCTATACAATTCGTTCCACCTCAAGTCCACAGGCAGCCGACGATACGAGCTAATGGGGCCAATCAGACAGCGTGAAGGTCGCACCGTCGGGGTATTCGTCGTGCTTGTGAACGTATTCTATCATCACTCAACCAATCATAAACAGAAAAGGCCTACTTTCTCGATCCCATTAGCTCGCAGCGTCGGCTGCGTCTGGACTTAAACCAAAACAATTATAGCCTTAATAATATACAATTATATTCAGCGATAAGAAGCCCGAAACCCGAACCGGCTCGAAAGGAATCTAAACAAAATTATATTTAAAAAAAATCTTTTGAATTGTTTTCATTTGGCCTCGAGGACCACAAATATCCAGATTATATTTCGGATCGATGCACCAAGTGTAGCCACAAGACACCTTCAAAACAGCGCTGAAGGCCCTCCTTCCCGGCGCCCTCGGTAGGGGGAGATAATTGTGACATTTATTATACAAAGATCTTGACATTTCCGCGCTTTCTGCAAGCCTTTCTCGAGCAGTCAAAAAGCTGAAGGCGTTACCTCACAAGCGGCAAGCGCAATGCAGTCGATTCTTCTGTGTATGACGTCACACCTGGGAGTTCTTTCTACTTTCGTATTTTCTCGCGCCTGTCGATACGCTCGGGTCGCATGCTCGTGATATTCAAACTCACGGGAGAAAAAAAAAAAAACACGCTAGAATTCACCTCTAACCCGTTTTTTTTAATGCTTTTTTTTTAATAATATAGGTGAAGTTGATTCGCCTATAATATTCGTGATTCTCCATGCCCCGCGTTTTGTAAAGTTGTCCTAGTTACTAAGGACATAAGCAACGAAGGGCATGGTTTATTACTTGCGCGCTCCTCGCTTCCAGATTGGTCCTTTTGACGTTCTTGTCGGTTAATGCCGCGAGCTAATTGGCTGCGGAAATAAGATGAAACTTGGAGAGAATAATCAATCTCACCTTGGACGGAGCAGAGGCCCAGCGCCAGAAGAGCGCTGAAGACCAGCTTGACGGTGCCTCTGTGCGACGCCATGATGGTCCTGTGATGCCCCTGGATCCCGTCTGGGTGCGAATGGTGGCTGCGCACTTCGCTCTAACGGCGTTATATAGACGGATAAATACCTCATGTGGAACCGTCTCCCTTTGAGCGGTATTTTGCTTTTCGTTAATTGACCTAGTGTGTGTGTGTCTCTTGAATGGGGTAAAGGGGGGGGGGGGCAGGAGGTTTCGGGTGCCACCTGCGCTGTAGGCACAATCCTTGTGGGCGGTAGGGTCACGATCGCCGAGCCTGCTGTTTGAATGTGGTTTGCGGCGGCTTTTGCTCGCTGGCGGCTCTTTCTGCCGGCTATATTGTCCGGTATCGTGTGGGAGGCTTTGAATTAAACAAATAAAGGGGTAGGGGGTAGGGGGAGGGGAGGAGGTGAATAAAATCGCCTCTATGCCGGAGACGGGGAAAAAAAAGGGTGGGGTGGAGAGGGGGAGTGGGAAGAAGTGTTTTAGCTTGAAATGGTTTCGCCTCCTTCTTGAATTCGGATGAATCGCGCATTAACGCCTGTGTGGTCATCTTTCGTCGGTTGTGCGGCAGCGCGTCGGCGCCATTTTTTAAGGGATTTTGTTTAGAAACAGAAGATTGGGAAAAAGGGGGGTGGGAGGGGGATTTTGGTCGGAAGTGGAGCTCTATTAGATTACAATATAAAACCGCATTGGCTTTTTTTTTTTTTTTAGCAAGAACGTGTTTTCTGCGAAGCCCTTTCTACTTGCCCATCTGGCAGTATTTAAGTTTTGTCTACCCTTCAAGCTTTTTTCTTATGGTTGCCTTTGTCTTTGTGGTTGTGGTCAATAGAAGGAAGTTTGTGCTCCGACTTCCTAGTTGTGAATGCTTTACCTCTCCCCGCCCTCACTTATGCTCTATGAGTTCTTTCGAAAATTCTTGCTGTTTATTTTTTGTCGTTTTTACTGGGAAAGGTTTTCTAATTGCCCCCCTCCCCCTCCGCTTTTTCTTTTTTTCTGTTTTCCTTTGTCTTGTCACGTAGTTTTTATGGGATCTCGGCGTTCCTGCGCGCTTTAGGATTCCAGATGCACGAAGTCTTTGACGCGTGCACTTTCTGAACACGGCCATTTTGTTTGCTGCGCGTGAATGCGCGGGTTTTTTGGGGCGAACCGCGACCGTGGATCCGCACTATGCGATGAACACAGTGTGGGTCGACGTAGGCCGCTCTAAGAAGCGGCTACACAAACGGCTGAATGGGAAAGCCTAGGGGGAAGGACACGATCTTTCTGTCTGCCGTTCTCGTTCTTGCCACGACGTACTCTTTCGGAAACTTGAATCCCCTTTGAAACTCTGTTCACGCTTTATACGAGTGCGACGACGAGACGCCGCTGCTTTATTCGAAGGCCTTGTTGTTTCACAAGGTGTGCGAACGGACAGATAAGGGACACTGCTTAATGCGGCGACGCTTTCTTTTTATGCGGGCTTATTCCCCGTTTCACCTTACCATGAACTGCAGCGGATGTATCTCAGCCAATCCGATTTCGTGGGCGTGTCACGTGACAGTCGGCAGGGACACACCGATGGCTGGGGCGCTCAGTCACGTGACAATTTCTGAACGTTGGATTGGCTGGAATGGCTTGTAGCGTCCCCTACGGTCCAGTGGAAATGTGAAACGGAGTGTAGGCTCCGCCGGCGGGGCTGAGTTAAGAAACCACGTGAACGCGACTTCGAGACATTCTTAAGTTGGTTGTGGGCGGTGGGCGTTTACTAGTGATATCTGGTTCATTCTAACATGTGCGCAGATCTGTCAGAGGCGTAAAAGCCTTCTTCCACGTAATGATTTGTTTGGGCTAGCTCCCGCGAAGAAATCGTTTTCTACGCCTTCGACCGTGCTTTGGATGCGTGCGCGCGCTCGAGCAGTTGGAGACGCCGTAACGTTGTCGAAGGTATAGGAAGGTCGCGCTGGAGTTGGGCGTAAGTGGCGGGTGTACTCGCGATAAACGGACCGTTCTAAAATGTGCTTAGAGCTGTCAATGTTAGAGGCGTAAACTGTCCTTCCCCACGTAACGAATCCTTTGAACGAGCTTCCACGAGGAAATCGTTTCGTAAGTCGACGCGGGTGTGCCATTTCATTCCGTTTATCTCGTCACCCTGCTGCACTAGACTTGCATTGAAATGTTTCCTTTTTTTGTTTTGTTTGTTTGGGGATGTGGGAAGCGCATGGTGTGTTCGGTGTGTCGAGTAGTGGATGGATGGATATTGGATGCATAACAACGGCTGTATACCCTTTATAATAACGGGCGGTAGCTTGCGCCACCTAGCCTAAAAAACGATAACAAAGAAACTGATTTCCTCTAGCTTCGTTTCCAACCCGGCTGGATGGTTTGAATAGACCCTTTTTCGAAATTCTGAAGTGATGCGTAGATTGTGCGCGGCCGCCATTAGTCGTGTCATGTGCACTGTGAGCACGCATTGGACACGAGTGCTTCGTCAGCATTGCTCGGCACGTCACTGCTCGGCGCAAACTCGGAGAACCAATCACGCGAAGCTTCACGCCGGACGCGATGGGACCGACTAACGGCGGATGAGCGTAATCTACGCATCATTCCACAATTTCGGAAAGGGTCAATGATTGTAGTTGTTGCTATATATATGACTGCATTGCCGCTGACTGCTTAAGAAACGTGGGGCGTGGCTTGTGTACATACTTCTTTCTCCCTGAATCGTTCTGTGTTTTAAACGGTTCATTCCACAATATCGTTGACTTCGGCGCAACGGTAAAACGTTCGGAACATGCCGCGCGCGGCCTTTCCCAAGCTATCGGCGACTAAAATGAGCCTAAATCATTTTACCGTCACTGGGAAGTCTAGGCGAGCACTGCACCAGTCCACGAGAACAACGAGGAACCAGCAACAGAACCAACCCCGTCGCGAGTAATCATGTCCGGAACAACCGACACTACGTATGGCTTAACCAGAACTTTCTGGAATTAATACGAAGCTATATATAATGCCCCTATCATTTACAGCTTAGGAGCGACAGTACAGAATTAATTAGGGCGGTGTTCGCTTTCTGATTGGTTTCTTATTGTTCTTATTGCGTGTCGCTGCGATCGCTTAGTGTGCCTAGGAGTGTGCCTAGGGATAATGAGTTCTTTATTTCTCATACTAAGGTATAAGTTATCTGTCTGACAACTAATCTGTTGAGTTCATATTTTCATGATGTGCCGAATGTTTCAAGCGCTTTTGACATCTTCCAGAGCGAAAACGAAAGGCACTTCTACATTTGTCTAGTGCGGTCAACTTTCCAGAAGTCAGTGCAGTTGTAAAATGACCAACGTGGGATAGCAACATGCTGCTTATAAAGCAAATATACATTGAAAGCTAGGAGTAGGACACACTGAACTGACTTACTAAGCCGGCCGTGCACTGGAAGCCGCATCGCTTCACCTTTAGTCAATCTCGGTGCTTGGTGCTTCACCACGAATGTGACCTGCTGCTCTCGATGCTGGTGGCATTTGACCCAAAAGAAAGTATATCGTATTGTTCGTGGATGGAGGGTGGCGAGAGGCTAGACACCAATGAACCTATAATTACAAAATTCCCGTACGTTAATTGTGTCTTCATCTATTGTTTTTTATTTTAGTCGAACCGTGTGAATTTATTGTTTGTTGCTTTACGTTGCTCACAATGATAATATTCACTCATTCGTCACCTTAATGCCCGCGAGTGTTCGGGAGCTCAATAAAGACATAGGTTCTTCAGTGCAACATGTACGAAGATGATTTGAAAAGTTTGCGGTATGGCAATAAAAACTACTTAGTTCTGATTCAAGTTAGATTTTATTTTTCAACGTAATCCTGTCGAAGCTCGCCACACCTGGTCCAACGTGTATCCAGCTTGTTCATTCCCTTCCGGAAGGAACTTTCTTCGAGGTCCTAAAAATAGCCCTTGACAGCCTCGATCTCTTCTTTAGTCGACCGAAATTTCCTTTTCAGCCAAGAACACTTTAAAATTCGGAAACCGGTGTAAGTCACAGTGAGCCAAATCGGGCGAATATGGTGAATGTGGAAGGCTTCGGAGCTTCAATCCTGTCAATTTCTGCCGATCCGGAGCGAATATTCAGTCCAGAGAATTTGCTCCGGATTGAGAGGATGTGTCACCGGTCTTGCAGAAAGATATTTGTTTTAAACCCAGTTGATTGTGTAATGGTGAATTCCGCCTGTAGATCCGGAGCGCTTTCCAAAATCCGCGGGAGGTGAACACCTGCACCATGGGACAAGCTCCAAATCGACAAGCAGAAGATGGACTCGCATTTTTGGAGCGACGCGTCGGAGACGGTCTCTCGTTGAAAATGGCCGCTGCTCCAACTTGCCTGAGCTCGAACTTGACGAGCCGACTGAGCTCTCCGACGACCAATTACTACTGCAGTGGTGGAGCTGCTGCGCCATTTCCGTCAGACCGCGCCAGAACGAATAACCTGCTACATGCTGCTCCAAAGGCTGTATTCGTGCACAGTTTGTGCCATGTCTGCGCCAAATGGGAGCTGTTCTCGAAAAGGAAACTGAAAGTGGCACGTGGCATTCTTGGTTGGCACTTAAAATTAAGAAAGTACAGTTCTTTTTTTTTCTTTTTCGGATGCCTAAGTATTAGTGCGAAAAGTAGGGCTGCGCGAATATTCGAATTATCAAATAGTAGTTTAAAATAATACGCTATTTGACATTCGATTCAAAAATAAACTGCGATATTCATACTTTTCGAAGTCTTGATCGCAGCGGATTAGCCCCCTTGAGTGCGCTTCTCCTCAAGCACCCATGCACTGCGGAGAAGCAATACCCGCGAAGCTGCCACAGCGACCTCGTGACTCGCTTCGCCGCAGCGCAGCCGCGCACTCAGGCGAAAAACACACCTTCAAAATTGGTATGATGCACGCGCGCGCTTGGTGTATTAAAAACAAGCAAACAGGAAACGCTGTGATTGTTGATATTTACATTGCAGTAAAATCTTCAAACTTCAACTGTGGCTATTATGTAAGGGTATATGTTAGGCAGCGATGTTCTAACAACATGTGTTCATTATTTGTGCTTGTTTATTTAACATTCAGAATCGAAGAAATTTTTTTTATAGCAAGAAGATTTATAAATCCTCTCAATTAGGTAAGGCTAGGCTCATTTAGAGGTTTAATTTTATGTTAAATTTGTCATTTACTTGCCATACCAATGTAGGTGTTATACTTCCTGAGGCCACAGTCTATAAATATAGCTAGATTACATTTAACAGAGCTCGTAGGTGGGCAATTAGAAGCTTGGGAACAACCTCCGCGAGTTCAGCTGAATTTTCGTTTAAGCATTGTGCAACATTCGTTAAAGGTGTGGTAAAAGGCGCAGCAACTATTCAGTATTCGATTTAAAAATATTCGGTCAAAACCACTGTTCACTTTGAATTTGCTTCGAACCCGAAATCCATTATTTGCACATGCCTAGCGAAGAGTTATCGGTCTCTGTGCGAACGGTGCTCACATCGATCGCAATTAATAGCTAGCGCTACTTGTTGTGATCGGTAAGAGTAGCTATGTGCTCAGCTTAGCTGCTCTATGAACATATAGCAGGTTGAATAGAAGCGAGGTAGTGTGAGACACATTCGACACTGAAGTGTTCATTTGATGTCGAACTCGCGACAGTTACGTCACCGTGAAACAAACCTTATAAAGTAGCCCCCCTCCCAAAATTGTTTTTATGCCAATCACGTCCGAAGATGCCATCGGTACTCCTAACAGGTTAATTGAGACTTCTGCAAAATTAAGGGCCTATGATTGTTCAATAAATAAATAAATAAATTATGCGGCCAGGTCCCCTGTAGGTATGACACTTTATATAATCTTCCAACACTCCAGCAACTGGAGTTTTTTCCACAGGCTAACTTTCAAAGAGATCGTACAGACATTTCTGCCACGAAAGCTCAAAATTGTCTGCTCCAAAAGTGAAAATCTCTGCTTTATAACCCGTTTTTCCCTGCTACAAGAGCTGCTCCGAATCACCACTTGTCATTTCCACCACTGCTACTGTCACTGTCCGTCCAGCGACGTAAGCAACATGAGACGCAGGTCGGGCGCATTATCCGCACCACGGAGTCCATGTCGCAAATAGAGTAGGAGAGGTCCGCGTTCGCTGCCGTCCTTATACTCTTTCGGCCGCCTCGGAGCGGTGGGGCACGCACAGCAGATCCCCATCCGTAGAGCTCAGATTGCAGGTAAAACTTTAATAAACACAAAGTGGTACCAAACCATAACTTGCACGGTCGTAGCCTAGTCTGCTCTTGCTTTATTGCAAAAGAAAGCGCCGGCGGCATACATTGTACAAAGGTAAACACCAAATTGCGGAAAAATGAGCGCGTGAAACCTTGCGTCTGCTTCCGTCTTCGGATTTTCTCTCGTTCCTTTTCTAGTTTTTTCTGTTAGAACCAGATATATCAGAGCATACGATTTGCCACGCTCCAGTCCCTCCTCTGCACCCCTGATTTACGCGAGGTATACGAACATTCGAGCAGTCACAACCCCTGGTAAACAAGCAACGCGTCCGAACGGTTCCAACTTGACGGTCCGGCCGCCGCACCGCGTATGCGCACCTGCCGAGTGAAAGGAAGTGACGCAGCGCGCTTCTGTCGACTTCCGGTAAGCTCCAATGTTTTCCATGGGTCAACTTCGGCGTGGTTGGAGGCACTCCACGGGGCGTGGGCGCTGCTACAAATGCATACGAGCGGTAGATGACCAACTTGAGCCGGATCTGCCAGCGGAAGATACGCGCTTCAAAATGGGAGCTTTTGGCGCGCTTCGAATCTGCGAACGGAATTTACCATAAAATGTAAACTACTCATATCTAAGGAAGCCCACGGCGCCCTCAGCGTCCCTCATATTTATTCGTCGATCTGCGGAAACCGTGTCATAGAGTTTATCCACAATGTCTCATGTGGTAACCGCTTTTGGATCCCCTGAACGTGGATCATCACTTGTGCCCGAGACACTGCGTGCGGCCACGTTTGAGTTCCGTAACTGAATAAAATCACCGTGGAAGAAAATGAAGCCGATGAAACCCCAAGAAAAGCATCTACTCTCGATATTTATTTTCTATGGAGCACTTCCTTCGACGACTCTTCAAACTTTGTTTTATATATAACTAAAAATGTGCAAAGTTGTTTAACTTGAGTGCTTGACAAACCCAAGCTATTTGGCCGATTGATTCGACATAGGCAGCCAATTCGTCTAAAAGAGTTGCCAGCACATTAACATAAGCATATTCGGAAAAAAAAAAGCAGCCCTTTAGCGACGATTTTGGAAAACGAGCACTGCGTGAGCATTCGATTCGGACTCGTGACGATGAATTCTTCGAATTCGATTAACGGCTCGTGCGCAATCGCAGGGATGACGAGAATAGCCGAGTGTTAAGAATGTGTGGAACTCGGCGATTTCCCTGTGCTTCGCCAATCCCTGAGCTTGTCTATGATAAACACTGGCGGAATGTAATCGGCTCCAGATCACGCGGCTGCTTGTTCTGGCTGCGAGTTGAGGGGTGAAAGCTGCTCGTTTTTATCGAACTTTTTCTGCGACTGCCACTGCGACCACCTTGTTTTACCGTCAGTTTTAGGGTAGTCAGCTGTTTTGCTGTTCGACTGCTGGACTTCTCTTCGCATGCAGGAAGAGGTAAGAGAGCAAACGGAAGACTACAAGCCCGAGCGGGTACCTTTCTTTGGGGAGCTCCCGCTGCTCGAGAGTTCTTGCAGCCAAGCCTGTTGTAAAGAAAGATTCTCCTCTGTGAAGTTAAAGCAGGTAGGCGGGTGAGCTGGTTAAGGATAGACATGGTAACCCTGGAGCGAGGGGACAAAAAAGTCCATCCAGACACGAAACTCCGACGCTGCACTTGTTGCTTTTGCTAAAGTCGATACTAAAACTTGCGACGGGCACTACGCTCCTGTCACGTCAATAAAGGAACAAGTTTCGCGTAAAGTTCATACGCTGCTCGAACCACTTGCAAAATTTGATTGCCAGGAAAACTAACAAAGTGACAGTAAACTCAGCGCATTAAAAAAGGACTCAAACACGGCGCCGTGCTTGTTCCATCCTTATACTCGTCTTTTGTGCTGAATTTGATGTCATGGATTACTAACCATACTCCGCCATGACGTGAGCGCGAGCCCTCTTCCCCTCTTCAAAGTCGGCCAGCGAGAATCGCAATGCGTATCGCGCTCGTGACGTGAATAGTTCATGCACGGTCAAGGGTACTGTGGTTACGAGCCTTGCCGCTTGGTGGCGTCAACGCGAGACAATCTCGCCTAGTAGTAAGATCTGAGGGCGAGAACTCGAGGTCGCTGCTTTGAAGCGTTCTTCCGCCGAACGAGCGCTGGCGCCAGAAATGCATGTCTCAAAGCCAGGAGCGCGGGCTAGCTTGCACTTATAGCTTTGGCTGCAGTCTCAGCTATGGGTAAACGAAGTATAGTAAACGCGTTAGCGTTATCCGCCGAGTCACATTCAGGACTAAGTAACTCCACGACCGAGCCATACTGCCGCGAGCTGGCGCTGCTTCTTAGGAACTCATGACGTTGCGGCATTCCAACGGAGCTTCACAGACCGCCACCAGACGCGATTTTGAAATCTGTTCATTCGTTTTAAAATCAGTTTTCTTAACTTTTCTGCCTGCAGCCCAGAAACACTAGTCTAAGCTAGTGTTCCTGGGCTGCCGGCACAAGATAGACCACATCTAAACAAAGAAATAAGTGAAAATCATTTCGTTTCCGTACTCTTTAAGCGTGCAGCCAATGCCACAAGCATCGAGAGCACAAGGTCGCTGCTTGGAAAGGTTCTTCCACAAAGCGAGCACTTTCTTAGAAACGCGCGTCTCACAAGCTAGGGAGCACGAGTTAGCTCGCGCTTGTATGCCTTTGGCCGCAGTCTCAGCTTAAGGGTGAACGCGTATAGCCCAATCATAAACCCTAGTTATCAAATGAGTTCGTCTACGTTTGAAGCGTTGAAGGTTTGGTAAGAAAAGAAGACACAAATATCTTAATTTATTACATATGGAAGGAGGGTGGAGAGGTAGAGAGAGATTAAAACCCTCCTCAAAGAGAGAACGTTTTTGAACCATTCTGAAGACTGGAACCTTTAGTCGGTGGCAGCTCAAGGAATTCAGTAAAAGATCTTTCTCCAGTGCGAGATTTCTATTCTCAAGAACACTTTTCACATGGTCAGCCGTAGCACGATGGACGTCAAGGAACGCGTTCTGGAGACGGCCCTTTTACTACATTTTAACCTGGTCGTAGCCATTAACGTAGCTCGTCAGACGTGCTGCACACTCACCCATGACAAGCTGCACGTTTGTCACCGAGAGGTGCTGCTGGTGATTACTCAGCGCACTGAATAACTAACTGCCTTTTGTCATGTCGTCGAGTAGCCTTGGTTATTTGTTTGCCTGTAGTATGAACAGTAAATATCTGGTATGCCTCCCTGAGCACTCGGATGCACACATTTTCTACACTACCGCTCTGTTGTGCTAAACGTTAGGGACAAAGTGCGTTCTGTCTCCTAAATAAAAACAACACAACAGAAACTGGAAACAGATAAACCAAAACGGTCAAGCACACTTAAGTTCGCTTTTCTTAAATCCATGACACAAAATATCTGCACCCTTTCTTCTGTTCCTGTTACATTTCATTGTTCACTCGTTCTTGTTGTTCTTCAGTTTACTATCTCCGTCCCGGCTGTTTTTCCCCTTAATAGTGGGTAGCCGGCAGTTTTCACTGAGATCTGTAATTTTCGTCGTATCCTCCGGAATTCCAGTCGCGAAGGAGTCCACGAAAGTTCTAAGCATGCGCGGGAACACTATACTTCGTTTCACCCCGCGATGTACTGCAGTCAAGGCTACGAGCTGCCACGTCCAAGAACGACCCACATATAACGGGCCAATGACGACCTGCCACGGGGTTTCCGTCTCGTCCGTGATTGGACCTAATGGCATGTAGCTTTGGCCTGTAGTGCATCGTGGGGCGAGAGACGTATACGCTTTTACATCGCCTATCACTCAGACCAAAAATGCCGAGTCACTGGGTTGATGACGCATGCGCGGCGCGAATACTCAACAGAAGAGAGCTACTGCGCATGCGTGGCGTCTACAGCCCAGGGGGCGAAAATAGCGCGCATAATGGTCTCCAGGCCAATCCAGAAATAGGCTTCTGGCCGGCGCAATTTTCACGGTTCTTGCGTATGGCGCGTGCTTTGCTCACTTCCCGAAGCAAGGAAGGTTCGCGTGCTGGGCTGTGGAGTTTTGAACGTTGGAAGGGTGGGAGGTGCGTAGTTGTCTTTTACGTGTTTTGGCCAACGATCATCAGTTTTATTGCAATCGGAGCGGGGGTCAACATTCTCTTCTTGGTTCGTCCGAACGAGCCTGGCTGATGTTAGTACGTTCTGTAGTTCCGTCGTTGATCTTGGGATCCATCGTCAAGTTTTAACTCGAACTGTCGTACCAGTCACTGTTCCAGCGCCTGTTATTTCTGTGCCTGCGTCTGTGGGCCAGGTGTCTTCTTCTGCCCATGTGTTCTTTCTTGTGCCTTGTAGGAAGGGAGGAATAAAAAGAGAAAGGCACGAAGCCGTTAGCTGAAACTACAAGACCAACTACGGCGAAGTTATTTGACGGACCACATACCAGAACTACATTTTGCGCAGGAGCACAAACACGGTATTGCCAATTTACCTACTTCAGATGTTAGAATAATAAGGCTCGAGGTACACCTAAGCACTTCTTATGAGTTGTGAATGCGAAAGCATGCACGTCATTCTCCCAGCTTCCTTATTTCGTCTGCGGCGTATTTGCGTCGACGGCAGAGCGCGCCCTCTCCTCGCCGCTCTGACCTTGGACGCTTCGTGTTAGCGCCGCGCTGACGGACACGCAGCGCCATGGGGTGGCGGTCGTTGAAACTGACACGCAGCGGCCAATGGGAGCCTTGTTCCTTGAAACTACGACGCGCGCCAGCCAGTGGGACCGAAGCCGAAATCCATCAGCTATACTCCGCTCCTTTGGGAACGGGGAAACTAGGTGCCGTTGTCTAGGCTTTTCGCGTGGTTTCATAGCTAGGAGCTGGCATCACTTGGAGGAAGGATTTAAGGTGCCATTTGGCGCGGCCTCAAAGCTGATGACGTCGGTTCGCTCCATGCGGACAGTTAATGCTTTCGCATTAAAAGTGTAACAGTTTAGTTGGGCGTGCTTTTGGACGGCACCATATGTAGGTCGTAATATGAGGTGTTCGTCACCGACCTATATAAATAAAATGCGGAGCGGTTGTGAGGGAGTTCAGTTAAACCCGCCGGCACCTTGTTGGTACTCAGGCAACACCTCCTTGATAACAGCCATAGTGTCAGATTTTTGTCATAACCTAAAGGAGGTGAACGCGGGTCACAAATTGGACGCTGAGTCTGCGTTTAGCTGACACTCATGTTTAATCGATGAGTAAGCGAGCCCGACATCCTAACGTTGACGCAGCAGTCGTGCCCGCTCCGTGCGTTGGCCTCCTTTAGGCGACGTCTCAGGAATTAAGCACCAATGCTTTGTTTTCTAGGACGTTTTGGCTCAGAGCCACCATAGCCGCGTCCCACTAGAGCGACAGACAGCAACAAACGACAGCGACACACGACAACGAGCGACAGACGACACCGACAGGCAGCCTGTTTGTCGGAGTCCGCCGTCCCACCTGGCGGACACGACGCAGAACACGGGGGCAAGGAAACTTGTTTCCTAGTGGGACTGGAGTTGTCAACAAAACACTTCAAAATACACAGACAAACAGAGTCTGGCGACGCGGTTTTCGTGTTTTGCTCTTTGGGCATAAAACGCGCCGACAAACACGGTGAAAGTGGAGATTATTACTTTATTTCTTGATTAAAGCTTCCGCTTCTCTTCATTTGCCGTTGGCGACTTTCCGCAAACAGCCGTGACAATCGACACCACACTTTTTCCGAACTAGAATACCCGAATCGTTCCTTTTTTGGGCCGTTCGAGGCACTCTAGGTGAGCGCCACGGAATATCACGCCGATTTTGATAATGTTTATAACTTCATATTCGAATGATCGAGGCCAGGTGTTTTTTGGTAGACAATACGGCATCCCGATTATCACAGAACGTGATGACAAGTCTCTCGTCTGCCGGAATGGCTTGCCGCGGAACGTCGTGTCTTACTTCGTGGTGAGCGGTCTTACTTTGGTCAGTCCTCGCACACGGGTGTATCCATCCTGATGCAGGGACGTAGACTTCGGCGTCTTGAAGCACCACCTCGCGCACCAAGTTTTCGCGAGCAAAACCAGCCACAGCAAATTCCCTTTCGCAACACGACCGCCCGGCGCCAGCCAGCAAGCCGCGCCCGCGACCACTACGTGCAATCGAGGGACCGGAACTGCGGGGCCGGGAACGAGGAGTGGCCGCCAAGGGCTTCTTGTTCCGGGAGGAAAGGTAGAAGGGTGGGAAGGGAGGCAACAGAAGGCATAAGCGGGCGAGGAGGATAAGTTTGTCTCCGAGAGATGTTCCCTAGTGGGACTGCTTGCTGCGCTTCAAGTCCAACGACAGACAAGAACTCGTCTGTCGTCGATCGTTTGTCGGCGCTTGTCGGCGATTGTCGCGGGTGTTGGTCGTTGCAGTGGGACAGCATCGGCGACACGGAACTTTGTGGTGTCGTCGGACAAAAATTCGTGTTTGTCGCTCTAGTGGGACGAGGCTATAAGCAATGGCATACTGAAAACAACGAATACGTACCGGCCTTCTGCCACCTTGTGTTCCGGAGTTATGGCTGGATCGTACGTTCCCAGGGGTTCGGGGCCAACAGGTGCCGCACTGGCGCTCTTGGGCTCCGGCTCTTCTGCTGACGGTACGTCCGGCTGGGCACTTTATAGAATACCGTCATTACAATGGGGTGTCACGCGCACAAAGATGGCGTTAGATGAATAATTTACCGAAATGTGCGACTAAAAACATTCTATTTTTTTTTGCCACCTCAGGTGATATTACAGTGAACAAGTTGATTAGGAAGGGTGATGTCGTTTAAGGAGCATTCAGAGCTTGTGGCTGAAATGGAAAAGTCCAGATTGGAGCCCTAATGTGTTCTGCACAAGCTGGGCCATAAGTTGTTTGTTTAACTTTATTTTTTTTAAATACAGGTGAGTTTGGGTTTTTAAGAAAAATTACGCTATTTCGTTCGAAGTGTGGAGTTTTCTTTATATGATTGTGGAAATAGGGATTCGTATCGAACAGCGCTGCGTCATTCATAATCATAACCTTCTCATTTGCTAGCGAAAACCCATGCCATATTGGTTCTTTCTGTAGTGTTCTATTCCATTCGAAGCAGTATTCGCATATACCTAGTTTTCGAGTAAGACAGCCGGAACCAATGCACCAAACACACAACAGTCTAAACCAGTATTCTTGAGTGAAACATGCGAAATGAACGGAATATGTTTGCTTGTACTTCATTTCACATAATCAACATTTATTTAATTCAGCGAAACTGTGCAGGAGTCGCTGTAATAGACTGAGCCGTGTTGTACCGTACGATTCCATGATCTTCGTAACCTTCGAACACTGTTGGGAGGTTGTGAACATGTTGTGTACTTACACGACATCTGCTGTAGAGTTACCTGCATTCCCGGCGACAGGATCAGGATCTTGAGCTGTATTGCAAACAAAAAGAAGGAAAACAAAAATCCATAATTCATGGGGCCCGGTGTGGGGACAAGGAAGCACCACCGAGCTAAAATAATCGTGCTTTGTGTTGGCCAGTTCTATATCATGCCTCAGCTTATTTCGCAAGAAAATCGACAAAACATATGTTGTTTGTAAAACATTTTACGGGTAGAACATATCTAACTTACAAGTTGTTAGCGTCGTTCCTTGCTGACCCGTTTTATTCTATAGGTGCAAAGCTTCTTATCAATAGCGATAACATATAATCCTCTTTTGTCTAGAAATTTTCCTATGCCGCATGCTTTTTTTTATTCAACGTTTTTTACGAAGGAAATAACCTGGCGGCCTCGGAATGGCAATTGGTGTTTCGTTAAAGGGACTTAACTGCTTGCGCTGAATAAGCTAAAGGTTGAAGTTCAAACTTAGACGTGAATAAGCTCAAGAGACGCCGAGTTTTGATGCAATTTAACCATGAGCACGATGCACACTGGGGTACTGAGGAAGTTGGTTCCTTAGAGCGTTGAAGATACTAGGTATCTTAATTAGCGAAACGACTGTTGCTCTGCTAAGCCTCTCAGGAAAACCATGTTTTGAGTTTCTGTTACCAGCTTCAGCTTTGTTTTTTCCTTTGTTTTGATATCATG
This sequence comes from Ixodes ricinus, assembly GCA_037355805.1. NCBI lineage: Eukaryota > Metazoa > Arthropoda > Arachnida > Ixodida > Ixodidae > Ixodes > Ixodes ricinus. The sequence goes on from JAZHYW010032830.1 coordinate 40,407, forward strand.
TTCTTTATCAACATCTAATGTATCGTAAATAGGTAATTATGTCAAAAATATTTTGATAAGGTGTAAGAGGGCGGATGTTACCCTGGACGACGAACGGAAGGATGGTGACTCCGATGGTCCATAGTAACAACGGAGAAAAAGTGGCCATCTTCATTTTGGAGCCTTCAAAGACAACCTATGTCCCCCTTTTCGCGAAACTGCCAGCTTTCTGGAAACTGAACGGTTCGTCGCTCCGGAGTTGGAAGCCCTCCTTTATATCACGGAAGCGTTTTTCTTTTCGGCGTCCTCCTCGATGAATGATGTTTCGTTCTCGGATCGTCCTCTCTTTCCCCCATCTTCGACGCCATCCGTAAGTTTTTTGTCGGTGTCTTTACGGTATGACGTCGTTCGGAAGTTGTTTCTCAAATCGCTGCTGCTGCTGCTCCCGCTATGTCACGACTCTGAGCTCTTAAGATTGACGGTCTTCCATTCTGCCGGAAGGTGGCTTTTATACCGACTTGAATGGGGCCTTAGGCTGACATAGGTGCCGCCTCCGGTGCCCCGTGAAAGGACCCCTCAATAGTGGTCAACGGGTCTTGTGGCACCGCGGCGTTGAGACGTCTTTTTGAGGAGCCGGCTGGACGTAACATGGTTGGGAGTCAGTTTGGTAACAGCGTGGTCCTCCGATACTACAGCACGGTGCATATGACCGCAGGTTCTTTTTTTGTATATAAAACGGTAAGAGTTGGCAGTAACCTCACGGTTCCGGCTACTCCATGCCAATTTGTTCAGTGGGCGTCCGGCTTTTGTCAAACCTTTGCCTACGTTGGTCATGGAGCAACATTTCGCAAATAAGCGTTTTTAACGATACCTTGCCTTTTATTAATGTGAGTATGTTGCTGACGTCCAGCTTCGTAAGGGACCTTTATTAAAGTTTGTCGCTAAATGTGTTCATTTTGTTTAGAAAATGTAGAAAGTAACGTGTTGGTAACGGCAGCGACCTGTTTCCGAGGGTTCGAAGCACTGGTGACTTTTTCTCGCCGCCCGCACCTACACATTTCACATCCTCACGTTCAACACTGGTAAGAAGCAATCTGTCCAGAGGCTGAAATTTTCCTAAATGGGCTCATCTATGAAGGCTCTGGGATTGGTACTGTTGCTATGGAAATTTTCAAAAAGGGGCATCGATTCCTCTGCCGACTGGAACATGGCGGATGAGCCAATCCCTGTGATGTGGAGCGTATACTCTATAATGGCTCAAAAACGCGATCTGAGCTGGGGCACTAATTATTCAGCTCGCACGCGCGGTGTTCCAGCGTGGCTAACGTATTAAAGCAAAAACAAAAAGTTTCTGGATAGATTTGTTTTGTTTGTCGTAAGAATACGCACCCTCTCACGTGCTCCATATGGAAATAAACGGGCACTGACCTAGTTTAATAATAAAAGAAGTGAGTGCTGTTTTTATCCAATCGTGTTTGTTTTTATTCGGATGGAAACATTGGCAACTCAGCTTGTGGTTGAGTATCAGGACTGCCAACCCCTTGCCCCCTCTTGGAAATGTTAACTCTTTCGTCGTCGATTGAAACCCGTGGTGGACTTCGTCAGTTGCCCTACCGACCGTCCAGAGATTTTGCCCTAGCCCTGATTCAAGGGCTTGTCCGGACGGTTGGCCTGGTTGATCCGGGGACCTTGGCCTGGGTTCCAGCCACCTCTCGGTGGGTATCCGAGGGGCCATCTAGGGTCAGCACCCCACTTGTCATTAAAAGCGCCCATGTTCCAGCGATTGTTCTGCGGATTCTGTCCCGGCCATGTTTGGCCGCCACCCCACCTGTCCTTGGAATTGCCCTGGTTCAAGGGATTGTTATGCGAATTTGGTACGGGCCATCCTGGGTTGTTGTCCCAAAGGTTCTTGGAGTTGCCTTGCCTCAAGAGATTGTTCTGCGGATTCTGCCTGGGCTGTCCTTGGCTGTTACCCCACTGGCTCTTAGAGTTGCCTTGGTTCGAGATATTGTTTTGTGGATTCTGCCCGTGCCATTCTTGGTCCTCATCCCACGTTTTGTTGAAGTTATGGTTGCGGCTATCGCTCTGTACATTCTGCGCATTCTTCAGATATCGAGGAACTTTTGGGAAGTCCTTGGGAATATCGAGCTTTCGAAGTTCTTCGGTCGTATCATTTGTATCATTTGGCTTGATTCTGTATCGTAAGGAAGACACACAGACGTCAGTAACATCACAGCGGCATATCTACGTAGTATATCAGGAAATGGACGAAAAAGCAAAAGATAAGGCGAAGATGGTCGATTTCCACCAGCATATAGAAACTTTCAATGACTATTACGATTTTATGTGATGTGTAGCTTATGACCTTCAGAATACGCCTCTTCAGAGTAAATCATATGGTGTAACTTTAGGATGTTGGAATAACGTGATGATTTTGCTGACTGCGTGGAACACGTTAAATTACGCAACGTCATTTTACTGGCTCTCTGGATTTGACTCGCTGCTCTTTTTTCTCCCGAAAGTATGGGCCGCCTGGAAAATTGCGGAAGAACTGACAGTTGCAACATAATGTCTGGTACGGGTATTAAATTATCTTAGCATTCTCTTTTTCCTAAGAACCAGATGTTGATATTCGTGTTTATTATATTATATATATATATATGTTTTTCACCTTTCCTTGTCCTCTCTTCCTTTTTTTATTCTTGCTACGGTTAAGTCTTGTTTACGGTCGGCCTTTCTTCTGAATAAACCTTCCCTTTTTTAAGCGTGTCCTAAAGATCATCTTGCACGGTTTCCTGATTGCTGAACGCAGAATAAAAGGAGCGCCCCGTACGCTGTACCACCCGGGACAATCACTCCTTGTCGATCCCGCCATTAAATTTTGCAACGAATTTCAGGTTTGTATACCCAGTTTCTTTTGTCGTTTCTTTGTGCACATCCGTTGGTTAATTGTAAAGACGCCCAAAAAATGCTTACGCTTGCCTGGCCTGAGGGCCCGCTTGTCCGGAACTATTGTTCGCCTGTACCTGGGCCGTAGATTGGGCCTTGAGTGCTGCGTTGCCGTCGCTATCTGCTTGCTGCCGGTTGTCTTGCGTCGTCTTCGCTGGCTGTCCCCTTTGTCGGGCAACGTCGGAGCGGGGATAGAAAACGTTGTTTAGCATGTTAGCATTCTCCTATAGGGAGTTACACGGGACGTCGTATTCTTGGTCGTTCATCGCCGCGCATGCTCAAAACTATGCGGAAAGCAAATCGTTCGCTTCTTGCGCAGGAGTTGTTGTGACGTCAGAACGACGCCGAGCTCTTATTGGCTGATTAAAAAATAGTGGGTAGACTTCAATGGATCTAGCATTGAGGTCTACCCACTTTTTGTTTTCTCGATCAGCCAATAAGAGTTAGGCGTCGTTGTGACGTCACCGCAACTCCTGCGCTAGAAGCAGACGACTTGCTGTCCGTATAGTCAGCGTAGGGGCGTAGCGAGTCCCGAGCATCTCCTTAGCGCTCCGCGGCCAATCAGAATGCGGCACTAGCCGATGGGAACGCCGGACAACCAATCATGAAGCAGGAAACGCGAACGTAGCGAGGCACATCCGGTGTTTCTTACGTTGTCTGTAAATATAGCTCCCTTTCATCGTCTGCCGCGACGATCGTCATTGGGTGAAATGTACGTTGAACGTGCATGGTCGCGCATTCTTCCCAATCAACATGTCTTCTTTGTAGAAGATGGATAGGAGTTAGAGTGATCTATAGCTTAAGAAACATTGGGCGCGGCTTTTTATGTTCACGCTTCTTGCGTCCTGATTCGTCCTATGGCGTTCTTATCGGCAAATGCTGTCATCTCATCGGCTGTTGGAGCGATTACAAGGTACACGTTTCTTGGATTGTCGATGACTATAGTTCTGCGCTGTGGACAGCTACCGACAATTTGGCGTCCTGCCAATACACCCCCTGCTGTGGAGAAGGGCTCCGCGCCTCCGATTTCCCAGAGAGACGTGACGTCATTTCGTCATTGAGTCCGAGAGCGCAATTTTTCGTGACGTCATAGAAAGTTAAAGGAGCATCTGTCGGCGCCCTTGCTTCGAAGTTAGCGATCACACACACAAAAACAGCAACAACGAAAAACTAAAGTGCCCCTAATGCTTAATTTTACATAGGTAATTTAAACACTGATCGTGTGTTTTTATTTTGTGAGTGGAGTTGTTTTTGCAGTTTGGAACATAAAGATGTAAGGTGTTGTGCACCTTGTCTTTTTAATCAACTTAAAAGAAATATTGGACAACCTGAACCCTTGAGACACAGTAAGAAAGAAGAAAAAAATAGGAAGTGGTACCAGTACGTGTCTTGTGAATGTTAAATGATCTTTTAACAGGTTTTATTTTTGGCCTTGCATTGTAAACAGTGATAAATATGCACTGTGTTGGATTGGAGTATTGACGTTTCACTTGACTTGGATGGAGTTTCGGAGAATGGTTGTATCGAACGTATTTATTATGTTGTGTTTGTTGTGATTTTTGAAAGTGTAGTGTCTTTCACCGTTTCCGGAGCTTTTTTATATAATGTATTTATTTATTTATTTATTTCAAGATACTGTTAACCCCTCTTGGGGTCATTACAGGAGAGGGTAAAAAACCGGTTATAAACAGCAGCAGTAAAACGACAACACCGCATACATCACAGGAGAGTGTAAAAGTATACAGTAATAAACAGGCAGGAAAACGAGAAACACCGCCTAGACAAGTATAATTTGCATTCGCCAGAACAAAGACACAATCATATTACAAAGACAACATGATTAAACTAGCAAACGGCGTGCACCACTCACTAGTAACAATGAAGAAACTAGTTCTACAAGCGCTTGAAATTATTTAAAAACTTTATAGGGTAACTTAAGTTCACCATTTCCTGCGGTAGAAGGTTCCATTCATCTATTGTTTTAGGAAAGAGAAAATAGTGAAATACATAAACTCTACTTTGAAAAGGCTGGATTATTTTAGAATAGCTATTTCTTAAAATGCGAGTTATGCGGGGTTTCGAATATAAGGGTATAGTCAATGTTAATATTGTTTTTGTGACATGTTTTATTTTGTGGGATTTATGTCAATGATTAACGTTGCTTGTGCATACATAGTGACTACTTGTTAGTGTCTGAGTAGTATTTTCGCGATAGTTTTGGTAAATTATCAGTATTATTTTGGACTGTAGTTCTTACTCACAAGCAGGCAAGTTCTTACGCGAAGTAAAATAGACTCTATATGTAAAAAAGTAATGAAGTAATAATATAACCATTATTAAATGAGTATAATTATATGATTCTCAAACATTCTATGTGCACCGAGACAGTTCCACTTTATACTGGGTATACGTACGCAACAGGAGCTGCGGGAATGGAGCCGTTTGCAGCCAGTGCAGTTTGGGCTGCATCGCAAAAAATAGAAGAGACGGGCACAAATGAGCCGAGGTTATTGTGTGTGATGTCGCTTCCAACGTTAAGATATGTCACATGTTCCAGTACACCACTTCAGCGACTTATCGCAACACGTGCATTTTTATTTTCACTTTGATGCTAGGTAATTTGTGGCCAAGCGCGTGATATGAATCACAGAAAGATTTAAGTGGCTATTTTCGGTACATTTGATAAGCTCAGTGCGACAGCAAGATTAATTTTCTAAAACGGCGGAAGTAGCCGATATGAATACAAAGGATTTCGTAAATGCTCTTCTACAATATGCGAATAAAGTCATTGCGAACGTTGCCGTATCAATGCAGTTTTGAGTGTATTGCTTCTTACAAAGCAAGACCCGATTATTCGAAATTTCAAAGGAGGCGAGACCTCCAAGAGGAAAAGACATGAAGAAGACGAGCGCGGAGTTATTTCCTGTTTAAGTGTGCGGCACAAACGACCGCGTCGTGGTGACTTATATATGAAACAGAAGTTAGTGGATTGAGTTCATATGATTAGAGTATCGACTACTGGAAGAGTTTTTCTATGCCGCGGCCTATAAATAATGTTCCGGTGACCATCCGAGTTCGCCTATTCAGCGAATTTAGCTTACAGATCTGGCATGCTTATTTTTTGCCCTAACCATTGAAATAATAGGCTGCTTTTCTGGGCATTTTCGTAATGAAATCATTCACGTTCCGTAGTCATATTTGTTATCGGTGGCCTGTTATGGTTGAAGCAAAGTCTGCACCGTCAAAATGTTTAACCTTTCTTTGTTGGAACGGAATAATTACATGTTGACTCTTTCCTTTTTGACTTACTTAACCCGTTCCTTTTTTTTTATAGATAACTTGAAGTAAAGGAACGCAAATGATTTGAAAACGGAGCGTTGCATTGTCGGGACTCTTCCTTCATGTTCTTCCCCTTACACATATTGTGAATTGACGCATGGCGAGGATGCAGGTACCGACACAGTCGGCATGTTGTTCTTCAATGAAGAGGCTAGGATGATGCGCGAAACACGGTGATCCCATGAACGAGGACACGGGACCACTTACCTTCGATAGAAGAGCCCAAGATGGCAAGGGCGGCAGCCCAATAGGACAGTGCCAGGACAGTGGACGTTTTCATATTCTGGAGTCTTCGACTGCCCTCTGACCTGACCCAAAGAGGACAGCTCGGCGGACCTCAGCTTCATCACTCCTTTTTACTACATCCTGTTCCGCCATTTCATGAGAAAGCTTTTGCATACTCGTTTTCGGATAATCTTTCTCATCTAGGGCGCCCTCCATGATGTCTTAAGACGTCTTTTGACATGCTACAACCGGCCGTTAGGGGAAGCACATTCATTGTGCTCCGCGTCAGCAGCTGAAAATAAACAAACACTGAATGAGGATACGTTCGTAGAAACAAGTTGGAAATTCGCTATGCCGCGTCTCCTTCCCAGCTCCTCATTGGTCAAACCGGCTGATAATCGCGGTGACGTTGCGAATTCTCGCCATGTGATTGGCCTATTGTGGCCTTCGCCATGGTTCGTCTCCAGGCTCGTGCATAAAGTGGAACTCGTCTTTCCGCTTTTATAAGTTGCGCTTCTGCGCTACTTCGGCGCTTGCCGCGTCACGACTCCCGCGGCTGGAGCGATTGATGCTTTCACATTGTACCCCGAGTCCGCTTTTTAGTGCAACTCGAAAAGGGATTCCCGCACGTAAGCCGCGCGCCGCCTCTGGCTTCACGAAAGCCGTCTTAGTTGGTTTCGCGGTATTATGGAGCCGAGTTTCATCTAGAGTTGTTTGTTTTGATGTGCCGTTTTGGTAACAACCTTGGAGTTGGTGGTCACGCTCCGTGAAGACGGCTTTGTTTCAGTGTCGGCCGGGGCTTTTGCAAGCTTCGGAAAGAAACTGGCTTCTTTTGATAAGTGGTTTGGGAGATTCCGAGGGTTTTGCCGGCAGGCTTCGCGAAAACCTTTTTCGCCATTGCTGCTTAATATACTACTTATGATGGTAGCCTAAATGGATTTGGACACAGACATCAAGGTGCGCATGCAGACTTGCGCCCAGCGTTTTGCTTTTAGGGCGGTGTCGCTTTTCGCAGTTTACAAGGCTGAGAGCAGGCGATCGCAGTCAGGAAGAATCCGAAGCTCGAGTGCGACAATATATTCTAATGTGATCACACTTGAACAAATGAGGACACTGGGGCGTACCCTGGCATGGTGGAGTCCGCTTGTTACTTTCGTTGAGCCGTTCGAAATCTCTGTGAAGATGACTTAACCTGGGAGTTTCTGTTTGTTTGTTTTTGTGTTTTTGCTAATCTCGTTGAAGAAAGCGGTGTTGCAACACATAGCCCAATTCTGTGAGCTTGCCTGCATATCACAGTTCTCGCAGAAGCGGCCTTGAGTATTGATGTTTTCTCATGTTATGTGAATGTATTTATTATGGGGGTATCTCATGAGCTATCGATGACGCTACCCGCGATGTCCGCGCTCTATTAAAATGAAGGCAGTCTTTGTATACAATCTTCCTTGTGGGCGAAAAAATGACACGCGCAATAATAGTAGACCTTCACGTAAGAAAAATGGCGGAAAACACGGTTTCACAATGGGAGCTCTCGTGTTGCCGACGGATCCTGCCCACGTGTCGTCCTTGTTGGTATGGTGTGACGTCACAGGCGCTGAGAGGTAACACTGGATCAAAACGCACACTTGACTTTTTGTGTTTTGTAGCAGGTCGTTCTCGCTCATGTTTTCGTCTGAAGCACCTGTAAATGTGCGGATCGTTCACATCGTCATATACTACGCCTCTTTTTCGATGTACCCAAACTGGACACATTTTCGGAATACGCAGGCCTTACTTTTTTCCGGCAGGGTATTTTTTTTAAATTCAAAGTACATATTGATAGAACGGCAAATGAAAGTTGTGCCGAAGCTAACACTAAAATCTTCTAACGCTCTTCAGTGAAGTGACGTCACATGTGGTACGACTTGCAAGCCGAGCGGGCAGTCTAAGAAGCACATAATTTTGATAACTAGTTTTTCGTTTTGCTGCCCTCAGCATAACAATCCTCTATTTTACAATATATAACTACTTGTAACCCGTCGCGAACACGCGTACTGCCCTCCCGCTCCCCCTTTCTCCAGAAAAAAATTAATTAAACTTTTATAGTTTTCGCGAGAAAAAAAATAACTGTGACTCGATTTGGGGTAGTAGTTCAAATGTGACCAATAACGTTTTGAATCAACTTTGGGAAAAATCAGTGACTATTAAAAGTTAACCGGCAAAAGTGTGCAAGCCCTTGTCGTTTCGGTTCTCCATCAGAAAAAAAAAAATCTCGAGCGTTTGTTTTTCCGCAAAGCACTTGGGAAAGACAATCGCTGCAGTCGTATACGTAGGGAGCTCAATGAATGAAGGTGTTGACAATATGTTTAAACTTCAAAACACAGTCTGCGCTGTGGCACTCAGCATGACATTTCACCGTTTTCAGTGCCACAGCGCAGACCTTTTTCTTTTAACACGGAATTTGTTTTCTCAATTCGTTTTCATGGAGCTCTGTCACGTTCGGCTGTAACGGCCGGTTGTAACGAAGAATCGAGACCGAAAAGCTTTACGCCTTAAGGGAAACTGTTTAAGAACACTTCAGTTTCCTCGTAGGATTTAAACTCACCAGCTTGAGAGTGTGAGTCAAGGCGCGGTCGCGCGCTTCGCGGCTTTCCCTGCCATGCTGCGCCATCTCACGGCATGTGCCAGAAATGAGAGTGAATCTTCGGTGGCGGTGCTGTTTAGGCCAACGTTTTTTAGGCGCCCTTCTCTTCTTCCAAGGCCTATCACACATCCTGTGCTTACCAGTCTCTGTCAGCATGATGAAGCTTGTATAATTTCTTGGAGGGTGAGGGGGAATGGAGGGGAGAAGAGGAGGGAAGGGAAGGGGGAAGGAAAGAGGAAAGAGGAAGGAGGAGGAGGGGTTACTCACTTTATCAACCCCGTTATTCGCCGAGCGTCCTCCGTAGATTGCAGCGATTGACTTTTCCCAAGTGCTTTGCAAGAGAGCAGACGCTTTAGATTTCTTTGAGTGTACTCCAAAGTACGATAGCGTCACAAATAAAAAAAAATGTAAATGGTGTGTACATTTGTGGGTTTATTTCGCCTCTTAGATCGGTGGTGATCAAATGGGTCCCCGAATGTCATCTTGTGGTCTCCGAAGGTTTCAACTGTTAGTCAAGTTGAGCAATACATATTTTTTAGTGATGCTGGCTTTCTCAGAGGCCTAAACAGACCAAACGATGGGGGCCAAGTTAGTAGGGCGAACTGCTTTCTGATTCAGTGCTTCAAAATGGGTTTGCACTCATTTAGTTTTCCTTATTTATCGCTTCAAAATGGGTTTGCACTCATTTAGTTTTCCTTATTTATCGCTTCATAATTATACTCATCCAATACTCTCCCCCTAATCCCCTCTCCTTTCTGGGATGGGGTCCCCTATCCTTTCGCCGATCCAGGTGGGGTCCTCAAAACATGAGTGGCTAAGAACCACTCTCATAGAATATAAATGACTCAATTCAATAAAAACAATATTCTTATCGTGTAACTACAGTCGCGGACAACTTTCTGCGGCCTTTTCGATGGGAGAAGCGCGCATGTCTAGCTTCATTCGGCGTACAAGCGCGCGCTCCCGCACCTTTGACAGTATGGCTACAGGAAGGATGGCCACAGGAAGGTGTCACCGAGTACACGGTGAAAAACCTCGGAGGGCGGATATGAGAGCATGCGGTAGCGTCAGACGGCCGAGCTCTGATTGGAAGGAATAATCTGGCCAGAAACGAAGGCTATTCGCGACTCCAGCGAAATCGACGCCGCGTCGCGGCAACGCCGAGAAGCTCAGAGAGGAGGTCGTTTCGACTCTGTCATCTGCTATCGCTGCTTGGAGCCTGCATAGGCAGCATAAAAACAAACATCGTTCCCAGTAATTATTTTTATGCTTCCGCCGTGTCATTCCTATGCACTGACTAGAAGAAGTTTTACAGTCGAAAAAATCGTTTTGCTTTTAGATGTAACACCGATTTTACGCCGCGAAAGAAGACATTTGTTGTGGTCCACATGTTGAACGACGAAAACGACCTCTTTCTCGTCCGCCATTTTGCCTGACCAGGCGCCCCTATAGTTCGCTGGAGTCGCGAATAAGCTATCCTTGCTCTACAGCCTGTTTTATCTTCAACTAGAACGAACAAGAACGTCGTCTCCTCGTCCCGCAGGTTGGCGTTCGAACGCCGGACTGCTAGCCTCTACATCTGGACCCTCCCCTTGTAATCAGAGATGGGCGCTGGGACGTGACCGCGCGCTTTAATCTCCTGCTCTCCCCCAGTTTCTAACCGTACAGCGTCTCGCATACCATGCAGTTCCGGCGTGGACAATCCAAGTTCCTCAAACCGTCGGTGACTACACTCCGCCCCTAGGCCGGGACTACGGTGGGTGCTACGCTCTCGACGGACTAATCAATCGCCTCCCTTTCATCGGCTGACCCAGCTATCTTCGCGCCAGGATGTGGGCGAGAGCGTCATCACGTGGCGAAGGATCGAAGTGTGACCGGTCCAACGCGAATCGTATTGCTTCCGCCCCAGTCTCGGCATAGGGGTGGCGCGGTCCTTCCAGCGAAGCCCAGGCCGCAGCTATATGCACTTCTAGGAAGCCCGCCGCTACCGGCGCAAAAATATGCGCGCGCAAAAATAGGCGGCCGCTAAAATAGGCGCGCGCAAAAACGAGGCGCGCGCAAAAATATGCTCGCGCGTAAAAAATATGCGGCCGCTAAAATAGGCGGCCGCAAAAATAGGGCGGCCGCAACAATAGGCGGCGCGCAAAATAGGCGGCGCGCAAAAAGAGGCGGCGCGCAAAAATACAGCGGGCGCGATATAACCAGGCGCGCGATCCAAGACACCGTGGAAGAACGAGAGAAAACTGCCTCAAAAGGTGACGCCAGGCGGCCGCAAAATAGGAGGCCGCAAAATAAGCGGCCGCAAAAATAGGCGCGCGGAAATAGGCGCGCGCAAAGAAATGGCGCGTAAAATATAGCGGCGCGACAGGCACCAACCAAAAGTAATCCAAGACACTGTGGAAGAACGAGAGAAAACTGCCTCAAAGGGTGACGTTGTAAGCCACGGCCCCGACGCACCTCCGCTTGTTTCTCTCTTTACAACAGTCCTATCGGAAAACTGCCTATCGTTACGCGGGCCCTCTCGCCATGTTAAGAATGGGACACTGCCATGACCAGCGTTGCCATCCTTAGTCTCGTTTAATCTCTAACTCTATACGTACTCGAAAATTCCTTCGCGTTCTCAGTGTATTCTAGCTTGGTGTCCTCTGTCGTAACTTCTGCATATTGTTAGGATCAGTTCTACCGTTCTTATTGGTGTTCTAACCTGTTTCCAAAGTTTCGTGGCGCTTTGTTTTATGCTTGGCGAGTGGTGTCGGTCCCAGTTACTGTGGAATGTCATAGTCAGCTTAAAATTTAATTTCAATATAAACTATATGTGTTCATCCACCTTAGATTCTTTTTTTCTTTAACTTTTAGTTTTGTATTTAAACGCTTATCAATGATTATTTATTCGCTATTTCGTAATTTATTTTCAGTTGTTTATTTTCCGTCCCTGGAGACTGCGACAGATCCCCAATCCGGCGCCTTTGCCAAAAAGTTTGGAGACCTTTCCTTTGAGATGAACCCAGGCTGTGGCGAGTCCCGACGATCTTATTATCGCATCGGCAACCCAATCGGATTGAGGTCATCAACCTACAAGAACGCGAAAGGGCCAATCATGAAGCGAGAACATAATAAGCGACGCCCTGCGTTTTTTTTTCTTTTGTTTTAAAGTTGTTCGAGGACTATGGTCACTGACACGTGACGAATCTCGGAGGGAGAAATTTCCTCTGAATTTAGCGGAAAAGTGTTCGTGCATTTTTCGTTACAGTTCACGGGGAAGTGCACGGCCGCTGAATGTTGTCTAACACGCAGCGCCTCCCTTTGCTAAAAAAAAAGAAAAAAAAGTAGTACGTAGATAGTATACGCATCTCGTACTCTTTACAATTATAATATATATGGTATACTTTTATTGTGCTTTAGTGTTCGTCGTATTTTATTCTAGCAACTAAGTTTTGTATATTAAGCGTACATATTTAATATATGCTACTTTTTAACCAAATATACAGGTGTTTCACGAAAGGTGGACAAATTCGATATTGCGAAGCTACGCGTCGCAACAAAAAAGGCTTGTGCTTCATGGTCATGAGCAGGCCTATTTAGGAAAGTTATTAAAGTCCGAGATAATTAAATTGTTAATTATTTTTGCTTAATTAACTTTTTTATTGTGTTTAAGGGCACAGTTTCAATTAGAAAATTGCTCAGCGTCATCGAAAACACTAAGTCAACAAATTGCTGAACGATAGAAGGCAGGCGAAGCATTTTACGGCTTTCTGAGAAACCGTACAAATTCGACGGGTTTTAAGTTTCGGTTTGCTATCGGAGCATCTCCGCCTCGGCAGCACCGCGCCCCGTGGAGAGATAGTGGATCACGTTTTGTTACTTTCGGATCTGCTGCATTTTTATGTGCAGAGAAAGTGTGACCTCATGTCTGTGGCGTTGCAAGCACGAGATACGCTTATAGCGTTGGGTTGCGGGGAGAGGAACGCTACTCCAAAACACTCTCGTGTGCCCTGCACGCGCTAACGTTAGCTCACAGTTTTTAGTGCTAACATACGCTAAACGTGGGTTACGCTATTCTAAGGCTCTAATATACTTCTTAACTTTTCTCACACAAGGTACCCTCCGGATAGGCTGCACTCTAAAAAGAAATGTCTGAGTTCCCTTTTCTGCAGAACACGGAAACAGCGAATCACGACGAACAACGTAAGGACCTGAACGAATGTCGAATCTAGGAATCCGACTAGATACGAGAAATGCGGTGTGCACATGGGCAATGTGCGTTTTGATCTCCTCATTCGCTGGGATCCTCCTGTTGTTCGCTGTAGTTATAAATAGTGTTAATTGTATGTTTATACAGCCGGAAGTTAGTCAGTCCCAATGGGCATCAGGGCCGGCTTGCTAGAACAGCGTCTCAGCCGAGACTGGGTGAAAGAAAGCACTGCAAAGGCAGGGGCGTGCGAGCGTCTTGAGACGCGGTTTGAGTCCCGCTCAGCTTGTGCGCTGGCTTTGGCAGGGCTTTCTTTCACCCAGCTGACACGTGGTTTCTAGCAAGCCGGCCCTGGTGTCTGAGCTGTAGACGAGCAATTTCTGCCAGTGCAGTACAACCGCTAGCCTGGGGTCTTTAACGTGCACCACACACTGGAGTGATACATGACCGCACGCCGGTATACGATGCTCATCTTGATCGAAACGGGCAGGGTGGGGATTGAACCCAGGATCCCTGGATTCAATCCCAGTGATCCAGCGATTGAACGACGTTGGAACGGAGAGCTGCAGAAACTGCAGTAACTGCCTTTCGCTCAAAAAAAAAAAACTGGATTCGCTAAATTTACGTTTTGTCTAATTATTGTAAATATATATCTCGTTGGAATACACGTCTGATTAAAATACCAGAATAATACTTTTCGACGAAGTACGGTTTGTTTTATTTTTATAGGGTCCTATTTCACGCTGCAATCTTGTTCTATGGGGGAGCGGGGCAGTGTTGCCTGCACTGCCACTTCGGATTTTCCTCGTCGAGCGGCGAAAATTCCCTTTTTTTCCCGAAACACCATTTTTGTGACAGAAGTCGTTTTTAAGACACGCATGATGCCAAGTATATTTAAATACAGCAACACCTCACCTATGTTTTTGTTTTGTAGAATTTTGCATCGCATAAATTACGAAATGTAGAAGTTGACATTCGGCAAACTGGTCTCCCCTCCCCTTCTTTTCTGCACTCTACATTTGTTGAATGAAGCAGGGGAACTAAATGGAAGCAAGCGGGCCATTAACTAAACTAAAATTGCCTGCTCGTTTTCGTGATGTGAAAGGGACCCCACCCACTGTGCAATCCATGATCTATCGCACTGACAGAGGACGTGGGTGCGTTGCTAGCGGTGAGGAAAGTGCGCGAACCGGCAGTACTGTACCGGCAGGCTTGCAGCACGCACATGATATAAGTCGTGATGAAGTAGATTGGCTCTTCAAAACAGCGAACTGTCTGAGTAGCTTGTGCCACTTCCTTTCCCTTATTCAATGTATATAAAAAAATTACGAAATTTCGGTTTAGTTTTTTAATAAAACAATATTTCCCACGTTTCACATGCGTTCAAATTCTGGTTTCCTTTTTCCCTAGCTGTCATGCTTTTTCCCACAATATGGGAAATTTCCCACGATTCGGCAACACTGGAGCGGGGGTGGGTTCTTTTCTTTTTTTCCTTTTCGTTACTGTTTCAGAAATACCTTCTGCTTCCCATTGTCTCCACCGTATCGATGTATTCAGTGCGGCCAATGGGTGATTGCTGTATTTAATATGATTTTCTCTAGAACGAGTTTCTAATGGTGTCTCCTCGGTTGAACTTCAAATGTTTAGGAATAACTAGGAAAATTAATTTGTGCCTTGTTGGAAGATTTTTGGGTTCAGCATCTTAGGAGAATGAAACCGGCGCGCGTGGGTCTTACGCGACGTTTCGTCCTCAATAACAGCTCTCACTAAAGTCGTTCATGTTAAGCCTTTTAGATGTCGCACTATGAAGGTTTTGTTTAGGGCACTGGCAGTGCTTTGTTAGGCCTGGCGCACAAATTATCCATGTCGACTCGAGGGCTTTTTTTTATTTAATTAAATAAATAAATATATTTAGTTTAACCGGCAGGTTCCAGACGGCATTGTATGAAGAAAGGGATAAATGTACAAATATGCAAATGCACACTATGCGCACAAATATACAAATAAATACGCACTCAAATACACAGAAACATGCATGTATTAGTAAACTTGACCATCAAAGAAATAATATAGCCTACAGAAAAAAAAGAAAACATTATTCCCTTTTGGTTAAACACAAATCACATGAAAGCATTGATTTGCTTTGGCGCATTTATGAGCGCGCGATTTAAACTTCTTAATCATTTTCTACTCGACGTCATTGCTCGGCGGGTAGGGCAAAGGACACATTACCTTTTTTCAGGAGTCATAGAAGGAGACACTTTGAGTTTATTTGTAACGTGAATGTAGCAGAACCGACCGCTGCCCCTCGTTACCTGGTCCCAGAGCCGAGATAGCGGCTACAGGTTCGGGTTGCCCTCGGGTCCGCTGTCGGGTCCGCTTTCGGGTCCGCGGTCAGAATTTCGATCTTCATGATCAGGATATTCGTATCCGGCTTCGCTGTGCACACGTTGATGATGGCTTGCGCCTTCTACAATCGCGGCGCCAGGAGGCGCTCCATAGTCCGCCTCCAATTCGTCTGCGGCGTAATCGGCTCCTCCATTTTGACGCTCACTATCGTCGGGATTATCGTCGGGATTATCGTCGGCCGGTGTGTCCACGGGCTGGTTGTCGTCCCTGCAATGCATTGTTACAGTGCCGAGATGTTTCGGTGGCGCCCTCTTTTGGTTCCCGTCCGTGACGTCACGAAAAGTGTTCGCCCGGCCATGACGTCACGAGTCGGGATCCTGTCCATACGATTCTCGTCAGGTGCGTACTACAGGTTCGACGGTCTGTTCGAAAAGCACAGTGGAAGCTTGGGCTCATCGCATTTTTTAAACCACCATCGTCATTGTTGACAGTGCGACGCTATCGCAATGACCGTCGGTCAAAGCAAAGTTAATTAATCTAATGACGTCATATTGAGCGTTTGGCTAATCATGAATGCCGACCACAGCGACGCCTCTTGGTCGCGCGCGTGGCCAAATATATTTCTTGTTGTGACTTTTAAACACTTGAATAATAATCAATAATAATAAAAATGATACTAACAACAATAACAATAATAATTAATAATAATAATAACAATAATAAATAATAATAATAAAAAAGAAAAAGAAACGTCTCTAAACGGGGAAATGTAGAGCTTTTATAGTATCCGGGGGAAATTGTAAAAGTCAGGCTATCCACTCTTGTTCACGGTCAAACCTGGCGCTCTGATGGCTGCGTTACACATCTTCTGCAAGCCGGAAAAAAACAAACGTCTTCGAACACATAAAGCAAAAAGCGGGAAATAGACTCTTTTGCAAAACCCCATCGAGTAATATTGGCCGCCTCCATCGCTTGGCCACGAAGCGTGTGAGTTGGATCCCAGTCCTGGTCGAACGTTAACTCAGCGCTCGTTCTCGTGCTCAGACGAGTTTCCTTCGAACGCTGCCGGAGACGTCGTGTCAATACACGCTCAGAGTCTGGCCCTAACAATGGCTGACTATAGGATGATTGGGGCAGCTGATACTAGGTGTATAGCGCACATTTCAAAAGGGCCTATTGGTTCTAACAAATCCTTCTTTGTACGCCGCCTTCAGTTCAGGCGGTCGAAGGCGTTTGATTTTGCTGATCTCGTTCTATCACCGCCATTGGAGTGAAAATATGGGAGGTTCTGAGGCTGTCACTAGGTGGCTCTGAGTTTCGAAAAGGGTCTGTAGGCGTGTCTAATTTTGATCGCAGCTCAAGCTGCATATGCGCACGGGCGAGCTTTTGACTGCGTTACCTCAGAACGTTGTCCGCTACGAAGGCCAGAGGCCCGAGCCATAGCCTCATCTGTAAATGGCTGCGCCTTCCTAGCCAGAATCATGATCCGCTAGGAGATTTAAGTTGGAAACTCGGCGCGAAAGTCGACGAGATCGCTGCCCAACCCGATTCGTCAGCGCCGCGCTTGACTTTGGCGCTGGCCAATAGCATCGCGGCTCTGGCTAACCACGGCGGTCGGCCATCTCGCCGACTTTCTCGCCGAATGTCCAATTTAGAGCATCATGGCCGTGGTTGTGGCGCGTGAAAGAAGGGAAGTGGAGGAGCGGCAGACGAAGGCGAAAAAGATCTGAAGCCAGAGTTTAAGAAAATAGCCAAGAGGGCCGTTTTTCAAACCACCACTCTTTTTTAATATATATATATATATATATATATA
Organism: Ixodes ricinus; assembly: GCA_037355805.1. NCBI lineage: Eukaryota > Metazoa > Arthropoda > Arachnida > Ixodida > Ixodidae > Ixodes > Ixodes ricinus. Next base: position 57,870 of record JAZHYW010032830.1, read on the forward strand.
TATATATATATATTTTTTTTTGCGGGAAGGTAGTAACATTTTGTAACGTTTTCGACGTTGGTCACTGCGTGCTTTAAAGGGGCACTCCGGTGATTTTTTGAGCTACCCCAACTAACTTTCTTTTCGGAATCACCGGCCTTTACCCTTTTCTGTTTACTATTTAGTGTCGCGAAATTCGGAGTATAGTTATTGTGAAATCGGCACACGAACATCTTGCCAGAACCAACACTCAACTATCCCCGTGCTTTTCAGTGCCATGAGGTCAGGGGAAGGCAGGCTTGCGGGTCGAGCGGGCAGTCTGAAAATGGACTATGACGAACATTTGTTTCGAGCTGCTGCTCGGGTGCTGGGGCCAGCTTCCAAAGCATTCATTTGACACCATGTACCTGCTTGCAATCAGTTGGGAACAAAGTTTACAGTCCAAACAGTGAACCCCCTGCCTTCCGCTGATTCCACGTTTTCAGTGTTGCCTGTAGAGACTTTCACTTTGAAAAGGACAGTGAGGACCAACATTGCAAATTCAGTAATTTCGTTAAAAAAACATTTATTTTGACCCAATATTTGAGTCACTATTTCAGCGATGCATGTTGGTGTGTTTAGCAAATTTTCATGCAAATCGAAGACTATTAAGAAAACGCTAGAGTGCCCCTTTAAAAGTTTAACTTGTGAATTTTTTGTTTCTGTACGAAGAGCTTGGTATCTTAGGTGTTTTTGGGAGACACGATTTTTGATCCTCCGGACTCGCTGTAATAAGCGGAGGTATCGTCGCACGCGCGTGATAATTAGCTCATAAATCGTGAAGTATCCGATGTCTTACTTACGGGTAACGTTCTTCGGCGTGCTGACCTATGGATGTATTAAGAGAAAGGCAAGACTTAAAACAAAGTTCGGACACCCATTGTTACCTTAGGCATGTACATCGGCTCTCTGCTACCAGTGCATTCCCCATGAAGTAGTTTGAAGTCGTTTGTTTATCTTCGGACGGAATAGTATAATTTGTTAGAACTTTTTTTAAATTAGAAATAGCACTTATATCGTACTTAATACTTAATAATAATAAGAAAACTATCCTGAAAATTTCTAGAACTTTTCTTTTTAGGAATGCGAATTGTCTTTTTTGTTGCTTTTTTTTAATAAGGCATTGGACAAAAAACAAAAACAAAGAAACTGCACTTCTTTTTTTTGTGCTGGCTGACGTTAAGTAAAATTGGAGTGAAATGATTTGCGTGCTCAAGTGTTCTGTAGGATTCAGAATTTTGAAGAAACGTCTAAATGATTCGTTTTTTCTTTCTTTTCTTTAACAGAGAGAAATAGAACCAAGCTTGAATTCATTATTTCTGGAATTATTACAGGTCAATCGTATTGTTCGGAGAAAACAAAAATGTAGTAGTAGAGATGCGATTCCTCTTCCGATACTTGAATACAGCGTTTTCTAAAGGCCAACTGAACACTTTAAGAAATGCCTGCGCGTCTACTTACCCGCAAAACACTTAAAGAGCCAATCTATTGCGATCTAGGAAGTCAGCTCAGCTTAGGATCAGGCGGAACATCCGTTTAGACCTCAAAATTAAGTGTGCGCTGTGGCATTACGCAATGCAGGCATGACGCTTTGAATTGCGTAATGCCACAGCGCAGACTTAATTTTGAGGTATAAACGGATATTCCGCCTGATCCTAAGCTGAGCTGACTTTCTAGATCGCAATGATTGGCTCTTTGAGTGTTTTGCGGTGAAGTGGACGCGCAGGCATTTCTTAGAGTGAACTCTCTGACGTCACGCTACTGCGGTGGCGCTGCTGTCGGCACTGCTCATGCGTAGACGCTTCCCCTCAGGCGAATCTGGTTTCTGCGCATGCGCAGAACCCACACCCGGTGTGGGCAAACGCGTGCTTGTTTGTAAACAGTGGGATAATCAATAAACGCCGACAACTTAAAAAAAAAAACGCACGCAGCGAGCTGCGCGCATCTCATTAGCGCTCCGCAGCCAACCAGATTACGGCATTATCCGACATAACCGCCGACGAACCAATCGCGAAGTCGCGAAGCAAGGGGCGTAAACATAATAAGCCCTGCCCTGGATTTTTGTATTTGTTTTATGCAGTCGGTGAAGGTAGTTTGTCTGCATTTTAACGAATAATTCTTTCACGACTTCCTTTTTTACTTTGATCGATTCCGTCTTTCTATAGTTTTTACGCAGGAAACACACGGAAGTTTTTATTTTTTTATTTTTAAGCCGGGGTTACAGTGCTTATGCGTCGCACAAAAGACGGTCTGCATACGCGAGATTCGTGCTTGGAATGCCGCATGGTAATGAGTTCAAGGGGAAACTTGGCACGCGGCAATTCGAACCACGGATGTTGCGGTGACTCGCTTTGGCAGACTGTTTTTTGTATGATGTAGGGGTACTGTGACCCTGGCTTTATGCAGGGTGTCTTTTCTTGACTTCACAAATTTGAGTAAAAAGAAAGAATTGCGAAGGAGTCAGGCATGCTAACGCACAGGAGCGGTGCACAATCAGGACGAACCGCGCACAAAGCTCCAAGCTTTGGAGCTTTGTTTTGTCCGTCCCCTTTTTGCCCCCCCCACCCCCGCCCCGCTCCTATGGGTTACCATGTCGGTATTGAACCAGCTCGCCAGCGCAATAGCTGTAGTGAGAGATATACTTATGGGGTCCGTGCAGGTGGGGTATACGGCTAAAGAGACATAATATAAAGGGGACTAATCGCCACTATAAGTGGGATAATCAAACAGATTAGCCGGTACTGGGCAGACTGCGCCAATATCTCCAAGATACGAGACTATTTATTAAAGGAATTTTAACGAGTTCATCTGCTTTCCCCTTTTCAAATCTAATGCTTCTTTTCAAAACATATCTGAAAGTAAAGCAGCATGGCGGAACAAACAACTCTAGGAAACATATGCATTTTCTTTTTACAACCAAATACGGTTTCTTGGAAATGTACAGTGCCTAAGTTTGGTTCTATACCTCGTTTCATCTTCAGTCCGACAGCGTTAGCAAGCTAATGGGACCAATAATGCAGCGTCAAAAACGCACCAACATGGTGTTATTCTGGCACGTTTCGACACTGTTCGATTGATCCCATTAGCTCGTACGATTGGCTGCGTCCGGGCTTTAGGTGCAACGAAGCATAGCTTGGTAGCCAAAAGGGGGTGTTTGACCACGTCACTGCGCAGCATTTCGAGCTCTACCAGGAAGTAATTTGGAGAGGAGGCTAAAGACGGGACAACGCTCTTACTTTTTTCCTATCATGCTTGGGATTCAGAAGCGAACCTTGCTAAACACCCTTACCATTGGTAGGCGCTACGAGGATGCAACAGGCTACCGCCCACAAGCACAGCGCTAGCAGGCAGGATGTTCTCAGTTGGGGCGTCATGTTGCTCGTCTTTGGGCTGTTACACGTATGTGATACCTACGGGCTGATTTCCCGGGCAGATGGTTTCTCCGCCTCTTAAAAGGACGCTATTCAAATTTCGTTTCTCCGACATTGTGTTCTCCTCCACGAGTATTTTCTCCTCTCTTCTGAAAGCCCGGCGTGCAGCTTTTGCGCTATAGATTTGTCCGCGCAGTCAATTATGGCGATAGTTGTTCGCTTAAATGTTTCTTCCCAAGTCGTGCAGTCCTTCGAAAGTCGGGATACCTGTGTGGAAATTACCTTTAAGCGTTTCTGAAAGCCGCTTAGGCGCGGGATTGCACGTTTCTAGCACTTTGTTCAATTTTCCAGTTTACAGCGAACAGATTAATTTCAATTTTTCTTTCAGTACACCGTTTCTTTTTGGGACGCGTCTTTGGCATTCATTCCTTGAATGTAAGGTCGTAACCCATTGTTTTTTTCCCCCTCTGAGATTCACCTTCCAATATGGTTTTCTAGTAACGAGGTGTTATTGAATAGATAGACAAATGTCAAGCGGTGTAACATGCATGACTGCTTATAATTGTATGTAGGATCGTCTAGTTCGTTGAACAGTCAGCTTTTCTCAAATGGACAAGCACTTAGGTTTGCTTTTCATGAGCAGGCACCCCGCTGCAGGGCTGTTTTATGTAACGTACTTGCAGCTCGAAATCTCGCCGGACGCCATCTTGATGAACTATCGCCGTTGCCTTTTTATGCGCGGCGGCAGTGTTTTCTAGATCTGTCGAGTTTCTTTTGCGTCGTGATCGACTGCGTCTGCGTCTCGAGCAGCTGGCGACACAAAGGATCATCGTTTGGTACTCGAATTTTGTACGTACCGACATGTATTCGGACCTTAGGCGAGCCGGCGATCGACAAGTTAACCCGTCGGCGCCCATAAGTTTTACGGCCGCCGACATCATCGATTGTACTTCAATACGTCGTTGATCGTACTTATACGGAGTTCAGTCGTCGACGGAGCCACTCGCCATGCTTTAGCGTTTCACCGACACCAAAAGCTACGCGGATATCGAAGCCTCTGCGTGTAAATAAACGTCGGTAGTGGCGGACGCTGTCATTTTCAACATTCGCACTAAGGCCTGGTTCACACTTACAGGTAATCCGCTGCCGCCGAAGCAGAATCGGCCGCGGCAATGCACAGTGGACGCTACGCCCGGCGGCCGAATTCTTGCAGATTCGCCCGCCGATTCGCAAGTGTGAACCAGGCCTAAAGTCCCTTTCATTCACCCGACGAACCGTATCGCGATTTTCGTCGGCGTACGATATTACCGTCACGTCACCGATTCCTCCGATCTGCACGCGCCTCGTCCGCGAGTGAAACGGCCGCGCGACAATACATTGATCTCAGCAAGCATTTGGCGCATGCGTGAAGCCACCATAACTTTAGTTCACGGGAGTCAGGCGGCAGTGCTGGAGACGTCTCGTGCTCGGCACGCGCAGAGCTCCATCAATGGTGCAACAAGACTATGGCCTGGTTCACACTTACAGCTAATCGGCCGCCGCCGAAGCGGAATCGGCCGCGGCAATGCACAGTGGACGCTACGCCCGGCGGCCGAATTCTTGCAGATTCGCCCGCCGATTCGCAAGTGTGAACCAGGCCTAAAGTCCCTTTCATTCACCCGACGAACCGTATCGCGATTTTCGTCGGCGTACGATATTACCGTCACGTCACCGATTCCTCCGATCTGCACGCGCCTCGTCCGCGAGTGAAACGGCCGCGCGACAATACATTGATCTCAGCAAGCATTTGGCGCATGCGTGAAGCCACCATAACTTTAGTTCACGGGAGTCAGGCGGCAGTGCTGGAGACGTCTCGTGCTCGGCACGCGCAGAGCTCCATCAATGGTGCAACAAGACTATGGCCTGGTTCACACTTACAGCTAATCGGCCGCCGCCGAAGCGGAATCGGCCGCGGCAATGCACAGTGGACGCTACGCCCGGCGGCCGAATTCTTGCAGATTCGCCCGCCGATTCGCAAGTGTGAACCAGGCCTAAAGTTGCCTCGGTGCATTGCGGCGGCGGTGGCGTACCCAAACTGGCTGCTGAAATCGGGGCTATTCTCGCTCTCAAATCTTTGGCGGGTGATTGACTTGAAAAGCGTTTAGTCTGGCAACCGCACAACGGATCCGCTTGGGTCGCCTTTTGTTGTTCCCTGACGACCCTGGAAGGTAGCTCCACCCATTAGCACTTTCCTCGGAAGCGTTAGACAATAAGGAAGCTTTCCGTTGTTTGTTTCCTTTCGTTTTTTCTTTAATTTGGCGGGGTAGGTCGGTGTTTGCAGTCCGCTCCCCTCGTTGGTATTCGGTAGGAGGCTCCGAGAATTCTGCACCACGGCTTTATTACCTTGCAGGTGTTGTAAGTTAGTAAATTATGCTTTGGTGTCTTTGTTTTCCCTCCGATTGGTCACATTTTGGTACATTCATTCGTGTTACTCCGTAAAGCCAAGTAATCAAACTCCACATATAATTTCAAGTGAATTCCTGGTCTAAAAGTTTGCTCCGAGAGACGATAGCTGTGGACTAAGAGGAGCACCACAACTTGTCAAAGAAGAAGTCTATATTTATCGCACGGATGTAAGAGTGTGACGTTTCTAAGCAGGAGGTCGTACTCTACCATCTCCTAACCTCTTTTTCCTTAATACGAGGGGGCTCTGCTTGGATGTATGCGCCGAGAAACCGAAGGAGAGGAGAGGGCGCGGAGAACGCCGAGCTCTGATTGGAGAGATTAGTGGGTAAACTTAAAGCTATAGCTGCCTTTGTCTTCACTGCACTCGGCGGAGCGCGTTCGAATGAGAGAGCCAAGCGCTGGACGCCAGCGTTCCGCGTTCTAGCCCTTCCACGAGTGCAGTGGGGGCAGCTAGCTGTTAGGTCTACCACGAATCGCTCTAACCAGAGCTCGGCGTTCGGACGCTTTCGGCGCATAGAACCCCCCTCCGCGGTGCTTGCTCAGGGTAAAGGGGCCACTTAAGAGTGGCTCATTTAGGTAAATTACCCGGGTTCGAACGTTCTTTCGTTGCATCTCGCAGGAATGTCTTGGGAAACGTTTATTTTAGAGCGCAGCTCTTTAGGCGGCCGTTTCCGGCTTAATTAAGCAGCGTCGCCGTCGCCGTCCGCGTAACCGCGCGGTGCATTATGGGACGCGTGACGTCACTGGTGACGTCACTGATGACGTCACAAGGACCACCAGTGACGTCACGGACGTCATCGTCCTCGTCACTGATGACGTCACTAGCGGAATATTTTCGGCTAGTGACGTCACACCGTAGCCGTGGCCTAGTGGCATGGAGCGTCCGCCTCGGCTACGGGAGGTGGTCGGCTCGAAGCCCACCGTTGGACACCCACCGGCTAAAGGGGTACAAACGTTCCCCGACCCCGGCGCTCGGGTTCCCATCCAGGGGATGACGTTTGGTAGAGGTTCCGCAAACCCCGCTAAGCCTAGCTGTGAACACCTAACCACAGCCGCTCGTCGGTTGCTGCAATATGCCGCCTTCGGGTGGCGTTGTTGCACTCGTGTCGTCCTTGGGAAACCAGGTGAGAAGTTGAACGCAAAGGCGCTCGCAAAAGTGGCGTCACTGACGTGTGACGTCATTAGCGGAAAAATTCCTCGCTAAATCTATCGGAAAAAATTTCCCCGCTAAATCTATCGGAAATATTCCCCGCTAAATTTAGCGGAAAAATTTCTCCGCTAAATGATGCTGAAAAATTTCCCGCTAAATCTAGTGTAAAAATTTCCCGCTAAATTTAGCGAAAATAATTTCCCCGCCTAATTTAGTGGAAAAAATTTCCCTGCTAAATTTTGTGAAAAAAATTCACCGCTAACGTTGGGTAAAAGTGCCCCGCTAAATTCCCGCCAAATTTACACGCGATGCTCTTTCCAAAGATAAGCATTTTCTGCGTCTTGCGTGAAGCACACGTCGATGCACACCCATGTTAGTAGTGGGGAACTTTCCTCCTTCTCCCCCAGTATCCTTCCCTCCTCCTCCTCAAGAGCTGCGCTCTAATTCGGCGTTACAGGGGATTGTAAACGTCTTTAATTTTTATTTTTGGTTTGGTCATAGCTATGTGATCGAACTGAGCAGTGTAGTTATAAGGTGTAGTTCGTCCTTCTGTTGTTGAGGGTTAACAAAGGGTTCATTACGTAAATTTTCTTCGACCGCAATACCTTACCAAGTATCTACATCGGCTTTGGCTGTCAAAGAATGAAACGAACTGCTGACAACATTGGTTCTATTAAATAACGCTAATGTATTGGCAGCACTTACCACTGTATTCATCTCTAGCTAATATATTGGCAGCACTCACCACTCTATTCATTTCTAGATTACTGTGCTTTTGTGTTGTGTTCATATTGTGTGAATTCTTCTTTTGCTATTCATATTTATGGTTTTGTCTATTCCCTTCTATAGTACTCTCGTTTCCTAAAATAAAAGTAAATGATGACGATAATTATTCCTTTCGAGTTAACGTTTCCGTTCGTGACCGCCGCTTCGTTGGGTACATGGACGAAAAGAAAATTTAAACATGTATCAACATTCGTTTTTGATCGGCTGATGAACAGTCTGTTTCTTTGAACGTTGCACATGGAGGCCTGAAGTTCATTGTTTCATTTCTTTTGGCCTGGCGTGCGTTTAGGTTTTGAACGACCATCCTTGAGAATTAGATTGCGTAGTTTAGAGTTCATCATCTTCACAAATTGCGGTGTTCACCATGAATAGTTTTAAACAGTAGCAAGCCCGTGGTGATGCTTGAATCGTGTAATTTTTCCAAATCTAGTAATTCTATTAATAGTGCGGGTTATAATATAATGCTTTACCCTTTATTTTGTTTGACTTACATTTACTGTCAGCAAGCTACTGTCTCAAGCTCCGAAAAATTTCTTGTATAGGTTTTAATTGGCCAGTGTTTACAGAATAACGTTGTCATTGCGGTATTCCCCAATGACATCGCTGACACAGTTAGCTGACGGAGGCTGCCTGCCTCCGTTAGCCAACTGCCTGCAAGCAGACCTTTGTTTGCTAACTGTTTAAATAACCGCTGTTTCAACTGTTTGTAAGCGGTTGTCTACGAGCAAACTGTTTCGCCATCGTCTGGAAGCAGACAGCTACTGTCAGACAGATTTAACGTCCACCGGTGGGTGTTGTGGCTGTCTGCATGGAATAATCTCGAGCTCATAAATTTGTTTGAAATTTAATCTCACCATGACCGGCAACTGCAAAGTTCCAAGTAGCCCGTGTCGGCAGGAATAGAGCCATGTTATCGGGTTATGAGGCGCAGTTGGTTATGAGGCGCAGTCTTGTCGTTATTTTCTTGTTGCGAACAAGCGAGTGCTCTGATACTCTGCCAGAACTGCTCGTATTCCTTCTTTCACGTCTTACCCTTTTATACTAGTTGGGAACATGGTCCTCCGCTAGTGGTGATCTACTTGGTAACCGGACAAAGCTCACCGGACAAAAGCTCACCGGACAAAAGCTCACCCGTTTTTTGACAGACCCGGACAAAAGCTCACCCGTTTTTTTGACAAACCCGGACAAAAGCTCACCTCGATTTTTTTTTCTTGCTACCCGGGCGAAACGCGGGCTTGAATGAAGTGCGGACGCGATGAACATTGGACCATTTTAGGTGAACTTGTACCCCATCCACCAATGAGTTGCGAATTTTTAAAAATACTTTGAAAGAACGGGAGTTGGGCCTTTTGGAAAAGTACAAGACAGATGACCAATTTAGGAAACTGCGGGATTTTCGATTGGCTCGCGTTCCTTCCACCACAGCTTGTTCCACAACAACTAACCACCAGGGAAAAGTCTACCGGTGACATCGGCTACCTGCTGGACTATTTTGATTGCACGTATGTCAACGGCCGCTTCCGTTATGCTTCTATTCCATCAGCGGCGGCACCCAGAGCGAATTCTTCCCTTCGCCTGACTCTGCGCCGATGACGACCGGAGTTTCCCCCGGTACGGTGGAATATGTACGACGCCACTCTTCAAGATAAAGACCGGATGAACAACACCTGCGAAGGATGGAGTACCGGGTTCCAGAAGCTCGTCGGCCACGCCCATCCAAGCGTCTTGAGGCTGATTGAATGCCTACAGCAAAATCAGGCGCTCGTTGCCACGGCACTGACACAAGCCCGGAGAGGTGAGCCCACAGTAAAGCGGGTGCGAAAAACCACTCTGCGCCTGCAGAGTCGTCTTAGAAATATTTGCGAGGGCTTGCATATACATCGAGATCTACCAAGACTGCTGGAGCTAGTAGGGGACTGCATTCGCTTCTAACCAATCGATAAATTAATTTGTTTCTATTAAAATCAACAAGCCATGCGCCTGTCAGATTTAATTTATCGTTGCCTTTTTGTGTCGCACGCATGCACCTAAGTTGTCCGCACTCGTGTTAAGACCAACATGAAATTTTCTCGTGGTGAGCTTTTGTCCGGGTCTGTGAAAAAAATGGGTGAGCTTTTGTCCGGGTCTGTGAAAAAATGGGTGAGCTTTTGTCCGGTGAGCTTTTGTCCGGTGAGCTTCTGTCCGCCCAGCAGACATGTACAAATTACTCAAAAAAGGTAGTTAAGTTAAGTTACTGAGTATCGACGCCAAAAGTAATTGGAATAGAGTAGAAATTACGCATTTCTCATAGTAATTGAGTAAACTACTAACTACTGTAAAAAAGTAGCGAGTTACTTTGAAGTTACTTTTGAAGTTACTTTTTATATTTTTGTGGTAGCAAAATGAACAGCAGTTTTGATCAGTGAAAAACCGTGCGAGCCTAAAATAAATGCTGTCATTTTATGGCTTGCGTTCTAACCAAAATAGTTCATTCGCTCGCAGAAGCAACTGACTTTCAAATTTCTTATTGGGGAGTTTTCCTCTTTTCCTCCTAAAGACGTCTCAGCCAAGCTAAAGAGACGTTCCACCGACGCGCTGGATGGAACGGCAGCGTTGAATATGAGAAACAGGCTGTGCAGTGTCGGGTAAGCAAGCGTCGGCATCTTAGGTGTCCACGACGAAACATATGAGGTTCGCCTCGGCTAGAGGGTCTTTTATAACAAACTGTCCTCCTTTTTATTTTTCTTCGGCAAGTTGAGATTGTTATGACTGGCCCCTCTTTAATCCCACGACATTCGAAGAGTACTCTGAGCGAGTGCACCTGACCGTCAAGGGACCAAGTCTCGCGCTACGATGATGAGATCATCCGGACGATTGCGCATCTCGTTGCAGTGCTGGTGCTACGCTACAGAAAAGAAAATTTTTTTGGTTTAACAGAAGATGAAACGGAGTATACTTCGCCGCTGACGCCGGGTCCAACAAAAGGATCTCCCGAGGGTGACTCTCAATCCTCGCCAGTGACTACGGTATCCTGACGCGCCTGACACGCCTGACGAGTAAATCGTTTTCTACAAAGAGGAGGTCTCCCTGGCGTGGAAGGTCGGAATGAAGCGAAGGATTATGTGAACAAGCATCGTCGCTCGTACAGTTGCAGCTGAAAGCGGGAACGTGCTCCCATGAACGGATTATCCGCGTCTGCGTTTGCGCGCGGGTGAGTCCGGCTTTGCAAGGGACTATGCGCTGACGACGAGGCGACCATGGGAACAGGCGCCCAGCTGCGAGGTCAATCCAGTGGCGCCCCCCATGGAACCTCCAAACCGCTTAAGGCAGAACGCTGCTAAAGAACAACAACAACCCTCGGAGTGTCCCCGCCTTTCACGGTTACAGCTGGAGGCGCGGCGCCTGCGTGCATTACCGGATTAGGTCAATACCAGACCAAGGCTTGTTAAGCATCTCTTCCTGAGTTCGTGAGCGCCGGTGTTATGTTTGGCTGCTCGTCGCCACCTTGGCCCAAGGACACCTGTGGTGCAGTTTCTACGGCTGCCGAGTATAAGTGCGTGGGAACGGAATGTGAGGGGCCTCTTGTTCGGGAATCCCCATCTGCCGGCGTCTTATATATTTCTGCGCTCAAACATTTGTGATGATCAAAATTAGCACTAGATTTTGAAAGTAGTTAGTAATTTGAGTAGAAGTTACCTGAAAAAGGTAGTTAAATTAAACTACTAATTACCCAAATAAAGTTGTAATTGAAAGTTACCAAGTTACTCAGAAAAGTAGTTAAACTACAGTAGTTTGAGTAGAGTAGTTGAACTACGTCCAAGTCTCCGCAGTGAGCTTTGTCCGGTGAGCTTTTGTCGGGATTCATATACTTCCAGGTCGTTTAACAACCTTCCCTCTTAAGCCGTGCAATATCTCTGTCGGATGTATTCTATAGCTTTCTCTGAATGGAATCTTTGAAGTCGGTATGGATCTGTCCAAGTTTTTTTAAAAATTATTCTTATTTTTTTTTCGAAATGTTTACGAGCTCCTTTTACTTCAGAATCTATCGCCGACTGGTCACCTTGAAGGGTGCAGCGACATAAGATTGTCGTCTCTGTCTATCCACGAAGCGTCTTCAGCACACATGTCGGTTACAATTGCCCAACCTGTGAACGAGTCGGAAGCTTTGGTGACTGCTTACCTTTACACAAACCTGAGATTGAAGACTGCAAGAAAGGGGACGGACGCGCAGTTCCTCATGAGTCATACACCAGTTTATTTTCGACACTCTTTGGCTCGCCGTCATTCAAAGTGAGGACTACGGGTCCGAGCTCGCAGCTTTGGTCACTGCTTCCTCGCATGACCTCGGGTCCGCTTCGTTGTGCTCAGACTAGGGTCACCAAATAAACTACTTCGAATATGGAGACTTTATTTCCTGGTTGTTTTGTGGGTTCCGCCATTTTGTTGCCTAGTGCAGTGCGGTTGAAATTGGCGATTGTTGCGGTTGGAAATTGATCCTTCCTGAGCTTCAGATGCGGTGGCGGGAAGCCCTGGTCATATTGGTGTTTTTCGGTCGCGCATTGTTTTAACATGGCAACATGGCACAGCTGTGTCGGCTCCAACAAATCCGGTTTTTACCCCGTTTTGTTGGAGCCGCCGCAGCTGTTGCCATAACAACCCTCGCACTCTTTCGAACTCAACGCAAGTATGTGTACCGCCCTTTAGGTTCGGCTGGGATTCGGGCTCTGACTGACTGGACACATGTTCTGGCTGAACATTGACTCAGCACTCGTGTCCAGTGTGTGGCCTAAGATGGCCGTCTTTTTAGTGACACAGGAAAATTCGAATGTTAGGCTTTCTTATATAGAGGTGTTTTAACCGATTAAACCATCTGACCACTGGTTTCCGCGGACTCAAATTTTCGACCAGCTTTTTGTGTACTGGTCGTGTCCAATTCGCTTATATGGACACACGCGAACCACTTGTTGAATTAAGGCCCATGCTGGTTGCGGAAGTGACGTAGCTCGTCATTTCAGCTTGCAAATGTCTGAAAGGGCCCCCTCTTTGAAGGCACTTTTAGGAAGAGCTCCTTCTCATGGGGACAGGTTGCACAGTGTAAATATTGTGAGTGAGGGAAGATTGGCAGGTGCAGCCATAATAATAATCTGAACGATGGGGGTGAGAGTGATTATTAAATTTATCGCCTTCAGTCAGGGAAAGGGAGAGGGTGAGAGAGCTAGCGAAAAATTGGGCCGGGAGCGGGGATCGAACCCGCCAACCTTTGCCTATCCGGAGCGATCGCCTTAACCGTTTAAACCATCGTGGCCACTGGTTTCGGCGGACTCAATTTTTGACGAGCTTCCTGTCTACGGTGATTATATATATATATATATATATATATATATATATATATATATAAGTATCATATATTGATTGATATATATATATATATATAAATAATATATATATATAATATACGTATATATATATAGTCACTAGATATGTATCTGATAATATGACGATAAATTATATATATATATATATATATATAATATATATATTATGATATATATATATATATATATATATATATATATATATATATATATATATATATATATATATATAGTATCGTTTGTTTTGTGCGCACTGAGAGTCGGCAATATAGAACTTTGCGCGTCTTTTGTCCGAACCCACGTCGCGACGTTTTTCCCGAGAACAATTTTTTTCTAACGTAGAAAACTACCTACACCAGCCCTTTTTTGGGGGAAGGGGGGGCGGGGGGGGGGGGGTGGGGGAGAAAAATGTAGCTATAGGTGAAATGGTAAATGTTAGGTCAACAAAATAGATCCAGGAAACGCAACACCCGTAACGTCACGGTCGGATGTCCCATAAACCGCCCCTGATAGGGCGCCGCTAAAGATATGGCCACCAATAGCGCAGTAGTAAATTAAAACCGACATTTTTTGTTTCGTTTTGTTTACTGCTGTAGTCTTTATTGTTTGACTAGACCCGACGGTCGCTCTTCAGTGGTCAACGGCTTTGTCGTCCGGGCTTTAGGCCCGCGGCAGAAATTCCGTCTTGCCCCCTAGAGCCGTGGCCATCTGCCGGTGTCCTAGTATTTCGCTGGGGGCCACGGAGGCTGAGGACGTTGACCGCAGCAGCCCGGAACCCAGATTGGACACACTCTACATTGCCTGTGGAGAGGGCGAGGGGGGAGATGGAAAAACATCAGCAACATGACAGTTTTTGGTGTGAACATGGTGCCTGGAATGCGTTTCCGACTGACGCGTTTACCGCGTCCTAATAACTGGTACTTCGATTTCCGCCAGATATGACATCATGGAAGTGTTCATGCTGTCGCCGGTCGCGATCCTGGCGGTGTCGCTACAGCGGTGGTGGACGGCACGTCGCTCTTCGGCTTCCCAGTCCACGGAAGCTTCGACAGTGGGAGTTGGGCCCTGCCTCGACGACAACAACACTCGCGTTCCCTCGTGCTTTTTCTTTTTTTTTCTTTTCTAGTACTTACTTTTACACCCAACCGCTAGGGTCGCGACATCCGATAACATGACACTCCGGCGTTTTATGGCGCCGTTTGTGGCCACTTCGACCCCGCTTTCGATGCAAGGAGGGAATAGGACGCTAAGCACGCCACCTGGAGACTCATTCCAGGAACCATATACAGTACAAGTCGATGCGTGCACATCTTTAAATGCGATATTAGCTCGTCCTTCGGCGAGCAGCTCGTCCTACGTCCCGCGAATGCACGCGATGGGAAGAAAAGAACGGGACATGTGTGCGTTTGAGTTTGTCGCAACCGTGACTGCTTACGGCAAGATAACAGGCTTGCGCCATCTGTTGACCTTTCCAGTGATCGCCTTTTGCGCGCCGCCATCTTTGTCTGCTTTGCTGTGGATTGCCTTCTGAGCATGCGCTGTTGCTCTGTTGTGCGGCTTATCAGACGCTGCGCATGCGTCCGCGGCTCAGTGAATCAACATTTTTCGCCCGGGTGATAAGCGATGGAAAGGTCTATAGCCCTGAAACGTTGAAAATCTGCGTGTACTTCCTAACACTTTTACGCATCATTATTTCACCGTGTGCTCGGAATAATATCTCGCAATGTTATGCGTCAGCATTTCCCATAGATAGTGCATAGACTCGATCTCGGAAGTTCCGCGAAACCTTCAGTCTGGTGACACGCTCATAGGTAGTGTTCTGAGGGTTCCGAATAGATGCCGCCAGCGTGCCAGCGTGGTCTCTTGTTGTAAGCAGGAGCTGTTGCATAGGAGACGGACGCATTCACGGGTAATATGGAGTTTTAGTGACCCGTTTTTGCACATCCGATACGGTTTGATGGCCTGTCCGGTAGGAACTGCGCATGCGCTACCGCAGAAGACTCGCACATGCGCAGTTCGTACCGGAGGGCCCGTCGTACAGTATCGGATGTGCAAACACGATTCCCTAAAACTCTCGAACCTATCAAACACATGACAGTTTGCAGCCAATCTCTGATGCGTGTTCCTTTCTTGTATGAAGGCCATGTTACATTGGGGTCACGCAGGTCATTCCGTCGTCGCGTATAAGGAGTGTGACTGCAGCTTTAGGCACCGTATTCCGAGGAGCCGATTGTTAACGGCCCTGACGCCACAAGTCTAAGCCCTTCTAGCATCGAGGGCTGGCGCAAAAAGTGCGAAGAGCAACGATGTGAAGCGCTTAACCTGTCGGTGTCCCTTCAAATGCCGTTCTGACCGGACTAGCGCGCCACCTCTTGTTTGTGGTGCGCTTTGATGGATATTTGTTTTGTTAGACTTTGGGATATGCCCCTGTATGAGAACTTAATGTAATTGACTTACCGTGGTGGGGGTGGAGGCGGCAACGGACGTTGAATTAGTACTCGGCAGCAGCCGGGGCGCCAGACGTCGAAACACTGGTAGCATTGTCTGTCGGAAACGTTCCAGGTGAGAACACTTAAATCAAACTGGTAGATTACTCTTAAAATGGATTGCTCCTGGGTTTCTTAGTATATTCACCGAGGTCCACTAGTAATCGCAGTAATCAATTTACGAATGTTGATCGCTTTCATCAGTCGACCCGGCAGCACTGGTGGAATATACACATTTTTCAAAGGTCCATCGAGCAACATTGGCAGTCGCCATTGCTCGGATAGCTAGCGTGTGATTGGATGCGAATCCTCATTGAACGTTGACGCAGCACTCCTGCCCAATCCATGCTCGGAGCACGTGATCAAGCAATGGCGGACAGGCGATGGCGCGGAGTTTTGAGAAGGGTCTATTCTGGCGTCGCTGCCCAAGTGTCACGCCATGGCGTCCATATACCGCGTGATCAGGATCGTGTAGTGAACGCTCTGTCATGCTCGGCTCACCCATGCGCCCATGCTCACACATGCTCGACAAATTCTGCGCGTCGCACCCTCTCGCGCTACTCTGGGTACTCCGACGCCACTCTCGCTCTCGTCACGTTGCCCTTTGACCTTCCGCGCGGCGTGCTCGTGTGCCGGGATAGCTCGCCGCCTCTCCGATCACACGTGTTGGCTGTAAGAAAAAAACAACAACAAACTCTTGCGTGTCTCCAAACGTGATTGCAGTTCCAAATGTCGTGCTAAGTCTGTTGTGTTGTAGCTAGGATGTCTGAAGGTACAGGAGAAGCATTCACCGGTTTCGTTGCTCCAATTCCGAAGAATCCTCCTACGCGACAAGTGGGATGGAAACGTATTGACGCGCGGGATGGCTGGACTCCGTGGGAAGCGATAGGTTTATGTGCGTACCGCTTCACGACCGAGTACTCTTATGTGCGAGATCGTCCCGGACGACGGTAAGTTCGTCCGTTACGATCTCGCCGTGGTCCGCGGGTCGAAGTAAAAATGACCTGCTTCAAACATGTCTTGATCAGTGCCACACACGTCGAAACAGCAAGAAAGTGACGAAGCGAACGATGCCGTCGACGCCATCGTCTCGGGACCGCGTGCTCGGAACGCTGAAGGTAAACGAGGGAGCTGAAGGGTGAGTAGCCGAGAGAGCAAAGTATGCAAGTGCAAGGGAACGCCGCGCCGCCAGAGACGGTGGGCGAAGTGCGTCACCCACCCACCAAATGCGGCAGGCCTTCCCGAAGGAAACAAACAAATCCGAGCGTCCCGCGAGAAAAAAAGAAAAAAGTCTTATTTACGAAATTATTGCGCCATTTACAAAACAAACTTAGCAAAACTATAGGAACATAGAATGGGCCCTAGCAGTTATCTCGTATTTAATGTTTGGCGCGTCCTAAATTCTTTAACTCAGTTTAGCTGTTTAAGGCGTAAAGACTGATTCACAGATTTGTATCGGTTGCATTTCCAGCAACCAAAACAACAGCAACGACCGGGACAACCGGGACTCGTGATTCCTTCCCAAAGGCTCACCCAGTGACTTTGTTCTTGCTGTCGTACACCATGAAAGACAAACTTAACCATAGCCTCTTATATACTGAGAAAGCCTGGCAGCTCGCCACGAGAAGCGGCCGCCGAAACGGAAAAGGTGGAGCGGCAGACAACGGATGGAGTGGAGAGCCACGTGGCTGCCGCCCCGCTGCGCCGAGACGCCGAAACACACTTCTTCCGAGCGAACAAGCGTGTTTCGGGTCTTTGCCGCTGCCAAAGCTGTGCGCTGAAGTCCAGGTTCCCCGAGAAATAGGTCTTTGATGCTCTGTGCTACCAGGTCCTCGCGCTCCAAATCTGCGACCGGGCACTCTATGGCTCCGTCGTCTTACTGCCAGGCTTTGTGAGTATAGAGGAGGCTATGACCTAACCCAATATTCGTTGCTTGCACGTGACGTCATCGCTTTCTGTTGTTGGTTATCCCCATTTGTTCTTGCCCAACAAAAAAAATTTGATGGCGCGAATCTTGTGCCGAAGAAGCTTCACGATCAGCAACAAGGCCACAGGATGTCCGCTGTAGTGACGTCAGTGCAAGCCATGTATGACGTTGCCGGTCTTGCCCTCACTTAACCCACTCAAATTAAAACTATCTAAATCCACATGGGCCACGAAGTGGCAACTGACCAGTTGGACACTGAATAATGCTTTTTTCGTTCTTATAACAACTTTATCGTGACGTCTTTGTGGCGTACCGGCTTTTTGCGCCGCATTAAGATGTAGCTATGGCGCTTAGCATTTTTTTTTGGTTCTGCTAGTTTTAGTTTTTGTTTCTTCACTGCTACATGTTTGTTTTATACTTATAAGGAGACTTTTTGATGGGTTTACAAAAGCGGCTTTTTAAATAGCACTTGAGGAAGAGCGTACACGTGATCCTCGCTTCACCGACGAAACTATTTAGCCGAGGAAGAAAGATGGATTAAACTTTGAACTACCTCAATCGTTCTTTTTTCTCCTCAAATGCTGACTCGTGTCAACAAGAACTCTAGTTTGCAAATGTGAAAACGTCATTCTGAATTAAGCACAAAACGAACGTGTTGGTAACAATATCCACCGGGAGAAAGGTAACACCAGAGAAAGGGACGGACGAACAATGAAGTGATTGTTGTCTGTCCCGCTCTCTGTGCTACCCTCCTTATGGTGATCATTCTGAGCATCGTAATTGCCTCTCTCGGTCGAAGTTAATTTTGCTCGAATTAAACCTTCCTTCTGACTCAGCCTAATTCTTTACTATTTGGGGGATATTTTTACGTCGTTGGACATCAATGCCAACAGGAGGATAACGCTCCGGCGTAGCTAATCCAGTCCCTGAACCGAATTAGGTGATTTCTTATTATGCGTAGGGGGGGAGGGGGGGGGGTGGGGTAGGTTGGTAGGTATAGTAGCAATGATTCAGCTCGCCGAACCAGGAGCGTCCGGGAAACTGACGCCGTATGTATTGCGATTTTGCGAGTAAGCAAATTCCGCTCCATGGGAAAAACTAACCGGACCGAAAGCATAATTTAGCTTTACCGAAGCCTAATCTTAGCTTAAGCCTCACCTAACCCAAGAGTAGCCTTAACTTAAGCCTACAAGTTAACCTAACATAAAGCTAACATAACCCAAGATTAGCCTTAAAGTTATATCTCACCTAATTTAAAACTTGCTTTAACCTAAGCTTTACCTAGCCCAAAATGAAACTTCCCTAACCCGTCTCTAGTCTTACCTTGAACCTCACCTAATGTAAGCATAGCCTTAACTTATTTATAAGCTAAGTCGTCATAAACCTACCCTAACGCAACCCTAGCATTAACTTAAGCCTTACCTAATCGAAGTCGTACCAACCATAAACCTAACCCAAAATGAACATTAGTCTTTAATTAAACCTGACATAACCTAAGCCTTGCCTTGAATTAAAGAAGGCCTAGCCGAACTAACCTAATCAACCCAGGCCTAACCTTCACTTAAACCTCACGTAATCTACGCCTTGCTTTAGTACTTAAATCTAAGAGCACACACTTTGATCCTAACCTAACTCAAGCCTAACCTTAAATTAAACCTCACTTAACTCATCCCTAGCTTTAACTTCACCTAATCTAAGCCTTGCTTTAGCTTAAACCTAACCCAAGCTCAGCCTTGATTTCAACCTAATCTCTTTTTTTCTGAAGTGCTATTTAGGCGTAAATAAATTGCTACAAATAAAATTTGTAACAATTTACAAACAAATAAAAAATATTTGATGTGTGAGTTTCAGGAAAGAAATTAAGCCTAAAATATAATTTTTGTTTTTCTATGCACATGGAAGAAAGCGGTTAAAACTGTCTCGTTCATCCCAAAAGACACTTTCACGATTTATTTTTTTTTTGCTTTATGTTGCGCCATTTGTAAGTTGCGGCGTCAACCTGGCCTTTTCCCCCGTTCCCTCCATATGCACTGTAAAAGACAGGATTTTTAGGCCTAATTTTCCCCTAAAACCTTCACGTATCAAAGGGAAGCTAAAGCGATTTTGTGTTTGATTGACCTCCAAAATCTCGAATATTTAATTTCTTTCTTTTTAGATTTGTTGCAGGAGGTTGCAGAAAATCACTTTCAAAGTGCAGCCGAAGGCCCCTCCTTCCGGAGCGTGACGTCCAAAAAGTTTTCGGAATCTCCGCTCTAGCGCATTTTCCGGTGCCTATCAGGGCTATGCAGCACACTCTTGCTATTTTTAAAGGAAGGACAGAAAAAGATGTTGTGACTGGTACCAGTGCGTGGGTATACACCTGGCAAGCTTGCGATTGCATGCGCGGCCCTCGAGCGACACGGGCCTGGCGGCCGAAAGATCCTCTTATAACGTAACACTAGTCGGAGGTTTTTCTTGTTTTCTCGCGTTTAGTTACATCTTTAAGAAAAACGAACGTGATATTCAGATTCACGGGACAAAACCACGCTAGAATCAACCCCTATCTCAATTTTTTTAAACAACTGTTTTTGCTTCCCTTTAAGTTAGTTCTACTATTATAAATGCACCACCTAGAGAAACCTTCGTGAAAGGTGTCATTGCACTCAGTTTATTAGTATGTTTATACACGTTTTACAGCGGAGCTGTTAAGGGTTAGTTTCCCCAGGATCGTGTCCCTCGCAAAGAAATGAAGACACCGAACTCTGGACACCTACCGCCATCTATGAGCGACGGCGGTAAGCCACGTATCTGGTTGTCGCCGTCGCTCATAGATGGCGGCAGCCTTTCCACTTGGCTTGCCGGCTTGCGGCCGGCCATTACTTTCCATTGTACAACTCCGCTGGTCTTCCTACACAAAAATAAAAAGCCTGGAAGTTTTATTTTCCCGTCTGAATAACGTTTTCCTAGTGAAAAAAGTCATTTGTATAAGAAATTTCTCGTGTCCAATAAACACATATGAATCATACAAGATATATAAGAACATATGAGAAGCATATGAGAACTACATAAGAACTATATAAGAACTATATAAGATATATAAGAACCATATAAGAAAGTTATAAGAAACTTCTCAGAAGTTTCTTATATGGTGCTTGTGTGTTCTTATATATCTTATATAGTTCTTATATACTTCTTATATGTTTCTTATATAGTTCTTATATGTTCTTATATATCTTGTATGATTCATATGTGTTTATTGGACACGAAAATTTCTCATACATATACGAATTTTCAATAGGGTTTTTAAACAGGAAAATGCGTATGTGCGACGCAGCCTTACAGATCGTCTCCTTTCACCAGAAGGCTTCGGCCCTTTGGATTCGCTGCTGCGGCTGCGTTGTTTTCAGCTTCTTCTTGAGCGGCCCTGGAAGGTAGCTTTCTCATATCACACTTTCCTCGAATACCATATATACAATGTATGGCTGTGCCAGCGACGTTTCTAAGCGGGTTTTCAACTTCTGATTGCCTTGCCGCCTTATAAAACTGTGTAGGGAGTACGACGTTACTCTCTTTTCTTTATTTACTGATTTGCTGATGCTGAGGCAAATTGGCCACTTTAAAATGTATTTCTGGTTCTGCAAACCGATCACTTAAGTGGTTTCTTCTGGATCCACTTCTTCATGATGTAGAATACCCGAGACTTTGGTAAAAGCTGGGCAACTTGGTCGATATCAATATATCAATCAATATTTTTGAAAACAAAATTTTTAGGACGTCTTTTATTTTATACACAGTGTCGTTAACCCCTCTTGTATACTGTAAATGAACGGTTTATATATATATTTTAATCGAGTTTCTCCTTGTATTACGTACATTCATAAAGGGATTACTTACCCAGGATTCGGAGGTTCTTCGGATAAAAGGAAGAAATAAAAGGAAAAAAAAACATCCGTAAGCGTTCGCTCTTGATAGAGGTAAGGCGATGTAGAAGATATGTATTTCTTGTACGAAACACAATGAAGAGTTTTAGAACAGCATACCGAAAATGCTTCGCATACAGGAAGAAATAGCATCGTTGTCATGCGCCAGTCTAAAACCCCGTGTTGGCTCGGCGTACGTGCAGTGGCGACGACGCTTTTGTGTACCTAACGATTTTGGATACACTATTGTAGAACTCTCTAATATTCCATACTTCGTTTTACCTTAAAGGCCGACGTACAACCTCGGTTTTCTGCAGGGAAGATAATCCTCTTAGCGCTCCCCTCGCCTAAACTGCGAGGGGAGCCAAGTTGGAGCAGGGTCAAAAGTCGAGAGGATATGGGAAAGGAGGATGCGGACAAGAGTAGAAAGCGCGAAGTGTACGTCGTCCTTTAAGTAAGAGCGCCGTCAAAAACCAGAAAATACACGAACACGGACGCACAGACTAAAAGCACAGGGTCATAGTGCGTTCAGAGCCTTCGTTTGGTCGAGTCAGTGGTAGCGCATGCACGGAAGAACGACGAACACCATGACATTCACTTTTCGCGCCGCTCGATTAGCTGTGTCGGCTGGTGGAGTCGGCTGCGCTCTGAATTGTGGGGGAACAACGTGTAGTACTTCTGGTTACCTTCATCCTTGATACCACATCGATCCTATGTTCTTTAATATCGCCTTGATCGTGCTGAACGACGAAACACCAGGCAAGAAGTCTGAACATAATAAGCCGTTTTCTGCATTTCTTGAGCTGTCGCTGACTAGGCTACTATCATTTCATGGAGCTTTTGTATTGACGACGAGATGTTTTGGTGGCTCCGCCTTACGGTTCCTGTGTGCCACGTCATGATCAGGATTACCGATTGACAGCGACAATATTGATGGTGTCTGTTAAGAGCATGCTGGAAGCTTGGAGTCACCGCGTCTTAAAACCTACACCTATCGGGAAATTTGACAGTCTGACATTTCTCTTGTGTATCTCCATGAATAATCGTAGAATTCATCATACTCAACACGTCATAGTGAGCGTTTGAGCAATCGCGGGAACCGACCGAGCAACGTTTACGGTCGTGCACTTCACCAATACGGGATGTCCGCATACTTCCCCACCGCGCGCCTGTTCCTGCACTGCATGTGCCGAAAGATACTCCGCTATTTACATGCATCTATAATATGTTGGGGTATTTGCAAAGAATGATTCGCGAACTAAGTTTGAGCATGTTCTTGCGCAGGTGCGGCTAATGAACTTATTTCTCCACTTTCTTTAGTGGGCTTTACTCTTTGAGCACTTCCTCCTACTTTGGTTTGCTTCCATTGGTATTTAACTCTGGCATGTCGTGGACGCAATTAATGTATTGTTATCTGCTCCATTTTGTTGGAACAATTAACATAGTGTGTTACGCACCGATCGGTGTCGTACAAGACAACGCGGCCGTTGTTGAAACTGTCTACACACAACTGTTTTTAGCTTTAAAAAAGAGCACAATGTTGACTCTCACCACGTCCAGCATTTGCAAGGGTGCAGATGGTCAGGATCCAGAAGATCATGGCCACGGCGTAGTATGGTAGTTGCATGGGCTATCTGTCTGGTGGTTTGCTGTGAAGGAGCGAGTGTTCCTGATGCTCGCTGCACCGCAACCGTTGCTGCTCTCATACCTCGCAGCTATTTATAGGTTGGATAGATGAGACTCTAAGCATGGCGACCTTATGTATAGACCGTTTAACAACCTTCCTTCTATGAGTCCTGCTGGCAAAGGCGGCGAGCGACGCCTTTGTCGGATTTCTCCTAACGCGTTATCTGAATGGGATCTCTAAAATAGTCGCGCTAAGCCTAACCAGGCTTTTTTAAAGCTATTACTCTTGTTGCGAGATGTTTAGCGGTTTTCTGTTATGTCCAGAAAGTTCGGGGCATATTGTCACATTCAGGGGATACTGCCACATAAATCATCGTTTTTTGGACCGTCCATGAAGCACCTTCAGCAGATGTCGGCTTGCGGTCTTTTGTTATTCTCTAAGTTTAATGTCCACTTCAGGACGCTGCTTTATCTTAGCGTTTCGGCCCCTCTTTGAGTTGAAAAGCGAACTCCATCCTCGTGGATAGCTACGGTCCCCGTTCCAGACACTTTTAATACGTTTTAAGCCTTTTGTTTATAGATGTACGGTTTTCATTCTTTTGGTAAATACTTTTGAGGGTTGCGTGCCTTTTAGCATGCTTCTCCGCCGTTTGATCTCGCGGCAAGGTGCCATGATATGCCGAGTCGGAGGTTTTGGGATTTTTTTGTTTTATTATGGTTAGATTGAATTGAATGGCTCGTAGGGTCCGCCTATAGTCCAGCCTCTCGCAAAGCGGAATAGAGCTTTTGAAGCGAGATTAAAGCGGAGTTTTCTGTACGCCGGAATTAACTTCCTTTTACTAATGTAGCCGCATAGGGCTAGATTTTCCCTGCCTTTGAAGCCAACCCTCGCATTTATTTTCGGCACCCGAGGTTCCATTTTGGTTCCGGGCGAGAGCGAGATATACACTTTCGCCTTACACGAACGAAGAACACGCGTGAAATTTGTTATCCGTTCGTGAGTCCTCGACCGGGCAGTAGTTTGGTAAGAGGAAATGCATGTTATTTACAGAATTAGAGTACGCTCTTTGGCGGCCGAGCCGTCCCTGTCTGCTTGCCTTGCCGAAAGGGTGAGAACGACAAAGGTTTGGCCACGAGGGCATGCTTTCGAGTGTCACAGAAGGCAGGAAGCTTACGCTGCAGAAGTGGGACCATCGGGAGATTTCACTGCTGCTCCCACTCTTTCAGTGTCTATATATAGCAGCTCATAGTGGTCTCTGCGTGTGTAGCCCGATTAAAAAAGAAAAAGTCACAACCATCGTAGTGCTCTCAAAACCAAAACTGCGCGGGAAATTCACGAAGTCTTCGTATTCAGATCTCGTGACAATCGTAGCCTGGTGTCGGGGCTGGTCGGTGTCTCTCCGCCCGGAGAACTCGTGAGTCTGTGCATCGTTAAGCTGCGATCACGCAGCTACTACGTCGCGCAAGCGACTGTCCGCAGGAAAATGTCTGAGGCGTGTTTGTTCCTTGTCCGCCGGTCCTGTCACACCGGTCATACAAACACTGTCTGCAGAACATCTTCGAGGAGTACGAATGCATGAAGCAAAGACACTTCGGAGATGCTTGAGGCCTGTCCGCAGATAATAGAAAGTTTTAGGGAACCGTTTTTGCACACCCGATACGGTACGATAGGCCCTCCGGTACGAATTGCGCATGTGCGAGTCTTCTGCGGTAGCGCATGCGCAGTTGGTACCGGAGGGACTATCGTACCGTATACGGATGTGCGAAAACAGTTCCCTAAAACTCCCTGACGTTGTTATCGTGTCTGCAGTGGACACGGTGTTTTTTGTATCATGTACGTACAGTTGTGAATGCGGGTTTAGGCTGTCCGTATAGATGAGGCGCCCATGCCTCTCCTGGCTATCCCCCCCCCTCTTCTTTTTTTCTTTCTGGGCAACATTAAACGAAGGTACGAAACAAAGCCTTTATTGGGGAGTTTTCGTCGACCGTTTTCCCAGCTCCGCTATACGCTCTTCGAACTAAGACCCCCAATATACCGTTTGTGCGCTAGCGCCTGTAGAGTCGCGGATCTCGTAGCGGGTTGCGGAGAACGTTGCGGGACGGCGGAAACCGTCTACGAAAGGTCCCTATCGTTGAAATACATCGACGTACAGTGTGCTCAACTGTTAAACATAACGCGGGAGCGGTGGCCGAAACTGATATCAGAGCTGTCTAGCGATTAAATCAATGATGCGGCCGAGAATAAGGCGGCTCTTCTTGCGATTGTCGCCACTCCCCGATACAATTATCGCATGGCCTCCTCGTTTCTTTCTTTATCACCCAGGCTTTAAATTTTTGCTTGTTTGTTTTGTTGTTTTTATTTTAGTCTCACTACGACATCTCAGTGACCTTGCAGTTTCTCTGATAAAGGCCACCTTCTTTAAACAACAAAAAACAAAATCCAAAAGCTACCTTTTTTTCTTTTTCGTCGAGTCACGCATCGGGGATTGTTTCGGAGCTGGGAGTGTAACTCCAGAAAACAACAGCGGCATAAGCTGCCAGAGTGAGCCGGCAGGTGACGCATGCAGTCTCTTGGCCACCGCTCCCGCGTTATATTTAACAGTTGAGTACTACTGTACGCTCATCAGTGAGGGGCTTCGTGGTCTGGAGTGTGGCCTTCCTTGTCTCCGTGTCGGCCTTGTGTCAATATATTTAGGAAACGGTATGGATGACGTGTCCGTCCTGTTTTCAAGCAGTGGGTACTGAGAGACGTCATCCTGGAGGCCGCAGCAGCCTGGATGCCATTCGTCGTCGCACAATCTACAGCCGCCTCTGTGTGGATAGGGACAAGATAGAGTAGTGAGAGATGACAAACACTATTATGTACAGAGAGTTTTGTTTTAATTCGAACAGATTTATTACAAAACATCTGTAAAAGATGCACTAATACGGATTGCGCAGGTGAGTTATACGGTCAAGGGGATACTATGCGGGTGGCTAATCTTTTCGATAAGTCGGCTGATTAATTAAAATTTGTTAAATAACTTTGTAATTAGTGAAAATAGACATGGTTCCAATTAGCAAACGTACAGAGCGTTTTTTGAAAACCACTCGTCAACTTTTTTCAGAACGACTTGAAGCTCGTGGGAAACTCGGGGCGCTCCTGTTGTTACAACTCATGAAGCAGGCGCAAAGCTAGCAGTGGCGGAACGCGGATGATTAGATCATTATCGCGTTCCGCGACTGCTAGCTTTACGCCTGCTTCACGAGTGGCAACTTTGGTGCGCCCCGGAGTTTCCCGCGAGATTCAGTCGTTCTGAAAAGGTTGATTTAGTGGTTTTCGATGACGCTCATAAGTTTCTAATTAGAAGCATATGTTTATTTTCACAAATTAAAGCGTTAATTAACGAATTTGAGCTAATTTACCGATTTATCGCAAAGATTAGCCATACACATAATGTCCCCTTGGCCGTATAACTCACATGCACAAACCGTATGATAGCGCATCTTTTACGGATTTTCCGTCATTAATCTGTTCGAATTAAAAAACGGCGTGCGAGTTCTGCTCCTGCTCACCTCATGCGTTCGCTTACCCGCCAAATGCTCCCTTGTCCTTTTGACCCCTCCCCGATCCCCGACCTCAGCCAATTACGGCGCGCGCTTTGCTGTCTCGTCATCGCGCGTTCCTCAGCCCGTTCTCTGTATACGTTGCCCTTTGATGGGCGTGACCATCTTTGCACTCCGACGCGGCAAAGACGCGTTTTTGCAGTACACTAATTGTTTGCCGTATGTGACTGTGGATCGACAACACGTCTTCAGTTTGTGTCTTCTGGCTAGCCAAATTAAAGTGCCTGAAACTCGTCTACGTCTGGCGTGTTTACCGTTATATTCCACGCATTGGAAAGCATACCCGAAGTGGCAACAAAATGGCGTCACAAAAGCCGGAGTGGCCTTCTCTCGAATGTCTTGATCCTGGCGGTCGAATGTACAAGCTCAAGAGAAAAAAAAATAAATAAAAGCACGAGACAACGCGTGCGTCGCAACTCCTCTCTGCCGAAGCAATTCCTGGACTGTCAGTAAGTCCCTTGATACTTCTTTCACAAGTAACGACAACCAATACACATGACAAAGCACAATCCGCAGGAACAAAATGCCGGCATTCAGTTCAAACCTCTGCTGTGCGCCGCCATTCGCTTCCTAGAACCTGCAACTGTCACGCCGTCGGCGCTTCAAAGAATGTCGCTACTTGCTAGCAAGCTCTGGTCTAGGGACTTTATGGACTCTCAAGCTGGAGAGCGTCTTGCAGCTGAACAGCAGCCCTAATCTGGACACTTGGCAAAAAAGTCGGCGAGAAATTCGACGGCTCTGATTGGCCAGCGCCAAGGTCAAGAGCGCAGTTGGCCAATCACGGCCACCAGATTTCTCGCCAACTTGTTCGCCAAATGTCCAGATTAGGGCCCAGGTGCGTGCCATATCCACCACCGTTGTTGCAACACCGTCAGGATCGCGGCCGGCGACAGCGTGGCACTTTCATGACGTCATCAGGCGAGTAATCGAGGGACCGCTTTTGAGGACCACTTCCGAGGTCTGAAACGCGTTCCAGTTGCGCCAAATCGGAACGTGGACCGTTCCAAGAATCCCCTGACGCGTGCCCTCCTTGCCCGCTGGGCTGTGGAACGCACAGTGGGCATGCGCGGTAGCTCTCTGGAAACGTTCGGACGCCACACGTGCGTCCACTCGGCATTTTTTGATTGGATGATAAGAGAGGGGAAGGTGTATATCCACCAGCAGCGTAGGAAGCGCAGGGCACGGCGAGTCGACCAGCCAATCAGATTAAGATATGAGCCGATACTAACGCCGTAGAACGAATCGAGAAGGGCAAGCTTGACAAGTTACGACCTTCTGTTCTTTTTTAGCTGCCAGTAACTGTACAAAATATTTTGGACGCTATACAGATTTAACTTTTTTTTTTCTAAGAGAGATTGAAAGTGGTTTGGGCAAGTGAGCTATAGGGCCAGGAGGACATGGTATAGGGGGATGATCGTCACGATAGCTGGGCTAATTATCTGAGATTTAATACTTAACCTCTGTAATTAGTGAAAATAAACTTATGGTTCCAATCAGAAACTTGCTGAGTGTCATCAAAACTAATAAATCAGTCGTTTGGAAAAAAGATCGCTAGCATGGTGTAAAGTTCACCGCTAGATTTAGCGGGGAAACTAAATTGGTGTAAGGTCACGTGGCGTCAATTTCTCCACAAAATTTAACTGGGGTACCGAATTGGTGCTTAGCTCAGGTTACGTAAAGTCTCCCGCCAAATTTAGCCTGGAGACGAAATTGTTGTACAGGCCACGTGACGTCAATTTCCCCGTAAAAGTTATCTGGGGTACCGAATTGGTGTTTAGATCGTATGCGTAAAGTTTCCCGCTAAATTTAGCGGGAACTAATATGGGTGTATATGCCACGTGACGTCCATATCGCCGGCAAAGTTTAGCTGGGGTACCGAATTCGCTAGTTGAGGTTGTGGGAGGGAGGTTGGGGGAGGGGAGGGGGGGGACGTTCTTGAAATCGTTTTGTGGCGTTTTGAAACATACAATTCATGGAGTCAACGTTTCGCGTTTCGGTCTGAGACAGACCTTCGTAGTAGAAGTTACCTCGGTGGTGGTGGCGGTGCTGGATACGACGGTCGCTGGTGTGTCTCAATCGCTTTTAGGGCCAGATGAATTGGCGCGGAGGCTGTGACCGCCACATTGACTGTGGTTGGGGCTGTGGCGGCCATTCTGGTTCAGGTGGCGGCCGCGGCGGCGGTGGCCACACCCTTCGCGGTGGTGGCCACACTCTTCGCGGTGGTGGCAGTGGTGGCAAAATCGGTTGTGGTGGTGGCTTGGTGGCCACTCTGCAGGCTTGTGGCGGTGGTTGTATCGGCCAAGTGGGTGCGCAGCAGCCGGGATGCCAGAAGGCGTAGCACGGGTAGCATTCGGGTTGTCTTGCCGAAGTCATTGAGGCTTGAGAAAACGAAAGGATACCTTTAAATTAAATTGGCGCTTCCCGAAAATCTTGTATGATTTAAAACGAACGCAACCAGTCTTGTTTGAGGCATGGGTTATCATTTACTAGAATAAAAAAAAAGAAGAGGTATATCTTGGTGGTTCTGCCAAGTGCGCCTGCTTTTATATTTTCACAATCCTGTCATCGAAATAAACAATTCATTTGAAAGTTACGCCGCGTCCTGTCTTGTTCTCCCTTCGTTTTCGTCCTTGTTGTTTTGTCGTATTCCACCATGAGGTTAGCCAGTATAGAATTTTTTGCAATCTAAACTACTCAAATACAAGCTGTCCCAAACTGGCTCAACAGACCACTTGTCAAATCTCCCGAGCACCCCGACCCGCACTCCAGAAATTATGCGAACAGTGTTCGTTCAGTTCCCTAGTGATCGGCAGTTTTGACTAATTCGATGCTTACACATGCTTGAGGATGATCCGGAGTCACCCTGAACAAGCGTCGTGTAGAGCCCGTGATATGTTTCCCCGCATAATTTAGCTGGGCTACCGAATCGGTGATTAGGTTACGTTACGGCGTAGTTTCCGCTAAATTTAGCGGAGTACCTAAACGGGTCTATGTGCCACGATTTATTATCGCGTAGTTTCCCGCTAAATTTAGCGGGGCACCTGAACGGGTGTATAGGCCTACGTGATGTCAATTTTTCCGCAAAATTTAGCTAAAAGCCGAATTGGTATTTAGCCCCGGGCGTCAAGTTTTCCGCTAAATTTAGCGTTGAAACTAAATGTATATTGGCGTCGGGACGTCAGTTTCTCTGCAGAATTCAGCTGGGGTACCGAATTGGTGTTTAGGCGCGTGACGCAAAGTCTCCCGCTAAATTTAGTACGGAAACTAAATGGGTGGATTGACCACGTGACGTCAATCTCCACGTAAAATTTTGCTGAGTGTACTGATTTGATATTTTGTTTCTCGTGGCGTAAATTTTGCCTTTAAATTCAGTGGGGAAACTAAATAGGTGTATTGGCTCAATGTGACGTCAATTTCAACGCAAAATTAACCTGGGGTACCGAACTGCGTTTAGGTCGATTGACGTAAAGTTTCCCGCTAAATTTAGTGGGGAAACTAAATGGGCGTATAGGCGACGCGACGTCAATTTTCCTGCATACTTTAGCTTGGGTACCGAATTGGTGTTTAGGATACTTTACGTACTTCGCCGCTAAACCTGGCGGGCAAGCTAAATAGGTGTATAGGCTACGTGGCGTCTATTTCCCCGCAAAATTTAGCTGGGCTACCGTATTGGTGTTTAGGTCGCGTGACGTAGTTTCCCGCTAAATTTAGCGCGGAAAACTAAATGGGTTCATAGGCCACAGGACGTCAGTTTCCTGCAAAAATTTAGCTGGAGTACCGAATTGGTGTTTAGGTCGCGTCACGTAGAGTTTCCCGCTAAGTTAGCGGGAAAAACTAAGCGTATAGTGCATATCACGTCAATTTCTCCGCAAAACTGGGGTACCGAATTCGTATTAGTTTGGGGGGCGGGGCGGGAGGCGGGGAAGGGACGTTCTTGAAATCTTTTTTTTTTTGGTGTTTTAAAACAGAATTCATGGAGTCAACGTTTCGCGTTTCGGTCTGGGACAGACCTTCGTTGTAGAAGTTACCTCGGTGGTGGTGGCGGTGCTGGATACGGCGGCGGTGGTGGTCTTAATCGCTGTTGCGGCCAGATGAATTGGCGCGGGGCTGCGACCGCCACATTGACTGTGGTTGGGGTTGTGGCGGCCATTCTGGTTCAGGTGGCGGCCGCGGCGGCGGTGGCCACACCCTTCGTCGGTGGTGGCCACACTCTTCGCGGTGGTGGCAGTGGTGGCAAAATAGGTTGTGGTGGTGGCTTGGGTGGCCACTCTGCAGGCTCGGGTGGTGGCTGAATCGGCCAAGTGGGTGCGCAGCAGCCGGGATGCCAGAAGGCGTAGCACGGGTAGCAGTCGGGTTGTCTTGCGAAGTCATTGCGGCTTGAGAAAACAAAGCGATACCTTTAAATTAAATTGGCGCTTGGCTGAAAATTCTTGTATGATTTAAAACGAACGTAATACCTATTCTTCTTCGAGGCCTAACAATCTATGTTATTTGTTACTAGAAAACACAAGATAAGCCAGTATAGAATTTTGTTTTGCGAATCTAAACTACTCAGATCCAAGCTGTCCCAAACTGACTCAACAGAGCACTTGTTAAATCCCCCGAGCGGCCCCGGCCCACACTCGAGAAGTTATGCGAACAGCTGTTCCTGCGGTTCCCTAGTGATCGGTAACTTCGACCAATTCGATGCTTACAGACCTGTTTGAGGATAATCCGGAGTCGCCCTGAACAAGCGTGCGTGCAGAGCCCCGCTATCATATCACTTTTTAAAGTATCTTCGTCAATGTCAGCGTTTTCGATACTTTGTATGCCAATCCACAATTCAACCTAGCCGTGCTGCAGAAGCCTCTCACAGTATTATCATTCTCGTTATTCTTGTTTTAGCGGGAATTGCTTAAAAGCCGATAACTCGCAACAACCAAAGCCAGGATTTGGCTTGGAGCTCAGCGGGCTGTTTATAGTCATTTTTAGACGGTTTTAAATGTAATATCAACGTCTTTTGAAGTCTGTACGAGTATGATGATATTGTAAGATTTCTGCAGCTCAGCCAGGTTGAAGGGTGGATGGCAATGCACCGTATCAAATACGCTGGCATTGACGAGAAATTCTAGAACTGATATGACAGCGTCTTTGGGCTCTACACGAAGCGCTGCTCAGGCTGACTCGGATTACACTCCAAAGGCGTGTAAGCCTCGGATTGGTCGAAATTACCGGTCACTAGGGAACTGAAGGAACACCGCTCCCATGATTCTTCGAGTGCGGGCCGGGGTGCGCTGGGGTTTTAGCAGGGTTCCACTGACAGGAGCCACGTGGAAAGCGAATTGCGATGGGACACTTGATGGTTATTTTCCAGACATGTACGTAACGCGTTACAAGTAACGAGTTACTTGTACCTAGTTACTATTTTCGGTAACGAGTAACGTATTTAGTTACTTTTTCAGAAAAGGAACGAGTAACGGTATTTAGTTACTTTTAAGGCCAAGTAACGAGTAACGGTATCTCGTTACTTTTGAGGAGTAACGTGTACAACACCGCTTAAACGGCCTTGTTTTTATTCTAGCCTTAGTATGTGTCTATTGCGACAAAGGCGGATGGAAAACCCGAAAAACAAATAAGCAGTATGACAATACAGCAACGTATATCGCTGAACACGTCAGTCGAACAGTTCGACTGACGTGTCCAGCGATAAACGTTGCTGTACTGAACTCTACAGCTGGGAATGTCCTTCACCCAGCGAGCACAATCAGGTTCGTTGGTTGAACTTTCTAGAACCGGGTACGGACCGAATGTAAACCCGGAGGTTGCAAACACGGGAAGGCACATAACCCATTACCCGCTGTCCTCAATGAAGGCGCAGTTCCCGAAGATTCACCAGCTCTTCCTGAAGCACAACACTGCCGTTCCTTCGAGCGCGTCAGTAGAACGACGCTTCAGCGTCACCGGAAATGTATTTTCAAGGAAGCGGGGAAACATAACTGATGAAAACTTCGACAGGCAGCTGCTGCTTAAGGGCAACGACTACTAAAAAGAAAACAATAAACCATGAAACAAAAACAGTTGTGTATTTGGTCGTCAAAGTAACGTGAAAAGTAACTCGTTACTTTTGAGGTAACTCACGCGTTCCTTTTGAGAATCGGTAACGAGTAACGTATTTAGTTACTTTTTGAGCGAGTAACGAGTAACGGTATTTAGTTACTTTTTTGGGGTAACGTGTACATGTCTGTTATTTTCTACCCTCTGATGACGTCAGTCTTGCGTCCTTCCGACGTGTTAAGCTGGGGGCTTAAAAGCTAACCTTAACTTGTAACCCAAGCTAACCTCCCCTAGAACCTAACCTGTACCCAGATAATTATAACCTAAGGCGTAACCTAACCTAAAACGTAACCTATTCCAGGCCTACGACCTAACCTAAACCTTTATATAATCCCCTACTTAAGGCCTAAGCTCAACCTAACCCAGGCCTACCTTGAACCTAACCTGCGACCTAACATGAACCGAACCCAAACCTTACCTAAAACGGCAAACCTCCTTATTCTCTAATACTGCTTGCACTCTGCATGCTTACTTCCCAGGCATCGTCCGCGTCTTTTTCTAGAAATGAGGTGATATACAGAACGGCAGTATAAGAAGTGAACCGGAATAAGCATGGCAAAGGTAACCCTTTGTGGCGATTCCCTTTCACTATAGGGAATGACGTTGTGGGTCCGCAATCCGATAGGCCACTGCAGCTCCCGGGAAAAGCGTCCCTGAAAGGTAGCTTCCCGTGCTATGCTAGTTCCTTTTCCTATCAGATTCGACGTCGTCTGGCGCTTGAGCGGCAGTGCTATGCACCGAGAAAGTGAGAGGAGAGGAGGAGGCAAGAGCGCACGGGGAAGTCAGAACGCTCGAGCTCTGATCTCGAAGGATTAGTGGGTAGACATAAGGAGGGCCAAGGCTTTCTGCTCTCCAGCGCACCTCGTCGGGACGCGCCCGAAATGCGAAAGCCAGACGCCGGACGCTGGCGTTGCGCGCGTTCTGACGTGTTCGACGATTGGAGCGGAGACGTAGCCGCAGCCAGGCTTTAGCTGCTGCCTTTGTCTCCACTGATCGATCCAACCAGAGTTCGGCGTTCTGATGTCCCCTCGCGCTCTTCGTTCCCCCCGTCTCCTTCTCGGCAGATTACTGCTCGAGACACCTGGCTATAACGAAGTCAACGGGAATCGGAAATCAACTTCGCTATATCCGTTATCTTGTTATAACCGACTTCGGTTATAACCATGTGCAAAGGGAATGGGGAATCGGTGGATCGCTTCGC
>JAZHYW010032833.1:0-135479 GCA_037355805.1 Ixodes ricinus
TGTGAACGAAGAGGGGAGAAGGTGATTATTGAATTTATTGCATTAAAGTTAGGGAAAGGGAAAGGGAAAGAGAGCTGGCGAAAAATTGGGCCAGGAGCGGGGATTGAACCCGCAACCTTCGCCTGTCCGGGGCGACGCCTTAACCAATTAGACCATCCCGGCCACTGGTTTCGGCGGACTCAATTTCTGACCAGCTCTCTGTGTACTATTAGTTTCGAATTCGCTTAACTGGGTAGACGACAACCGTTGTTGATTTAAGGCTCGCGCTAGTTCCGAATTGCGGCAGTGACGTGGCACGTCATCTCAGCTTTGCAAATATCGGAACAGAGCCCGTCTTTCAAGATATCTAGGGAACCACTCCTCCCCATAGGGACAGGCTGCACCGTATATTTAATGGGAATGAATGAAGATTAACAAGTGCAGCCGTAGTAATATTGTGAACGAAGAGGGGAGAAGGTGATTATTGAATTTATTGCATTAAAGTTAGGGAAAGGGAAAGGGAAAGAGAGCTGGCGAAAAATTGGGCCAGGAGCGGGGATTGAACCCGCAACCTTCGCCTGTCCGGGGCGACGCCTTAACCAATTAGACCATCCCGGCCACTGGTTTCGGCGGACTCAATTTCTGACCAGCTCTCTGTGTACTATTAGTTTCGAATTCGCTTAACTGGGTAGACGACAACCGTTGTTGATTTAAGGCTCGCGCTAGTTCCGAATTGCGGCAGTGACGTGGCACGTCATCTCAGCTTTGCAAATATCGGAACAGAGCCCGTCTTTCAAGATATCTAGGGAACCACTCCTCCCCATAGGGACAGGCTGCACCGTATATTTAATGGGAATGAATGAAGATTAACAAGTGCAGCCGTAGTAATATTGTGAACGAAGAGGGGAGAAGGTGATTATTGAATTTATTGCATTAAAGTTAGGGAAAGGGAAAGGGAAAGAGAGCTGGCGAAAAATTGGGCCAGGAGCGGGGATTGAACCCGCAACCTTCGCCTGTCCGGGGCGACGCCTTAACCAATTAGACCATCCCGGCCACTGGTTTCGGCGGACTCAATTTCTGACCAGCTCTCTGTGTACTATTAGTTTCGAATTCGCTTAACTGGGTAGACGACAACCGTTGTTGATTTAAGGCTCGCGCTAGTTCCGAATTGCGGCAGTGACGTGGCACGTCATCTCAGCTTTGCAAATATCGGAACAGAGCCCGTCTTTCAAGATATCTAGGGAACCACTCCTCCCCATAGGGACAGGCTGCACCGTATATTTAATGGGAATGAATGAAGATTAACAAGTGCAGCCGTAGTAATATTGTGAACGAAGAGGGGAGAAGGTGATTATTGAATTTATTGCATTAAAGTTAGGGAAAGGGAAAGGGAAAGAGAGCTGGCGAAAAATTGGGCCAGGAGCGGGGATTGAACCCGCAACCTTCGCCTGTCCGGGGCGACGCCTTAACCAATTAGACCATCCCGGCCACTGGTTTCGGCGGACTCAATTTCTGACCAGCTCTCTGTGTACTATTAGTTTCGAATTCGCTTAACTGGGTAGACGACAACCGTTGTTGATTTAAGGCTCGCGCTAGTTCCGAATTGCGGCAGTGACGTGGCACGTCATCTCAGCTTTGCAAATATCGGAACAGAGCCCGTCTTTCAAGATATCTAGGGAACCACTCCTCCCCATAGGGACAGGCTGCACCGTATATTTAATGGGAATGAATGAAGATTAACAAGTGCAGCCGTAGTAATATTGTGAACGAAGAGGGGAGAAGGTGATTATTGAATTTATTGCATTAAAGTTAGGGAAAGGAAAGGGAAAGAGAGCTGGCGAAAAATTGGGCCAGGAGCGGGGATTGAACCCGCAACCTTCGCCTGTCCGGGGCGACGCCTTAACCAATTAGACCATCCCGGCCACTGGTTTCGGCGGACTCAATTTCTGACCAGCTCTCTGTGTACTATTAGTTTCGAATTCGCTTAACTGGGTAGACGACAACCGTTGTTGATTTAAGGCTCGCGCTAGTTCCGAATTGCGGCAGTGACGTGGCACGTCATCTCAGCTTTGCAAATATCGGAACAGAGCCCGTCTTTCAAGATATCTAGGGAACCACTCCTCCCCATAGGGACAGGCTGCACCGTATATTTAATGGGAATGAATGAAGATTAACAAGTGCAGCCGTAGTAATATTGTGAACGAAGAGGGGAGAAGGTGATTATTGAATTTATTGCATTAAAGTTAGGGAAAGGGAAGGGAAGAGAGCTGGCGAAAAATTGGGCCAGGAGCGGGGATTGAACCCGCAACCTTCGCCTGTCCGGGGCGACGCCTTAACCAATTAGACCATCCCGGCCACTGGTTTCGGCGGACTCAATTTCTGACCAGCTCTCTGTGTACTATTAGTTTCGAATTCGCTTAACTGGGTAGACGACAACCGTTGTTGATTTAAGGCTCGCGCTAGTTCCGAATTGCGGCAGTGACGTGGCACGTCATCTCAGCTTTGCAAATATCGGAACAGAGCCCGTCTTTCAAGATATCTAGGGAACCACTCCTCCCCATAGGGACAGGCTGCACCGTATATTTAATGGGAATGAATGAAGATTAACAAGTGCAGCCGTAGTAATATTGTGAACGAAGAGGGGAGAAGGTGATTATTGAATTTATTGCATTAAAGTTAGGGAAAGGGAAAGGGAAAGAGAGCTGGCGAAAAATTGGGCCAGGAGCGGGGATTGAACCCGCAACCTTCGCCTGTCCGGGGCGACGCCTTAACCAATTAGACCATCCCGGCCACTGGTTTCGGCGGACTCAATTTCTGACCAGCTCTCTGTGTACTATTAGTTTCGAATTCGCTTAACTGGGTAGACGACAACCGTTGTTGATTTAAGGCTCGCGCTAGTTCCGAATTGCGGCAGTGACGTGGCACGTCATCTCAGCTTTGCAAATATCGGAACAGAGCCCGTCTTTCAAGATATCTAGGGAACCACTCCTCCCCATAGGGACAGGCTGCACCGTATATTTAATGGGAATGAATGAAGATTAACAAGTGCAGCCGTAGTAATATTGTGAACGAAGAGGGGAGAAGGTGATTATTGAATTTATTGCATTAAAGTTAGGGAAAGGAAAGGGAAAGAGAGCTGGCGAAAAATTGGGCCAGGAGCGGGGATTGAACCCGCAACCTTCGCCTGTCCGGGGCGACGCCTTAACCAATTAGACCATCCCGGCCACTGGTTTCGGCGGACTCAATTTCTGACCAGCTCTCTGTGTACTATTAGTTTCGAATTCGCTTAACTGGGTAGACGACAACCGTTGTTGATTTAAGGCTCGCGCTAGTTCCGAATTGCGGCAGTGACGTGGCACGTCATCTCAGCTTTGCAAATATCGGAACAGAGCCCGTCTTTCAAGATATCTAGGGAACCACTCCTCCCCATAGGGACAGGCTGCACCGTATATTTAATGGGAATGAATGAAGATTAACAAGTGCAGCCGTAGTAATATTGTGAACGAAGAGGGGAGAAGGTGATTATTGAATTTATTGCATTAAAGTTAGGGAAAGGGAAAGGGAAAGAGAGCTGGCGAAAAATTGGGCCAGGAGCGGGGATTGAACCCGCAACCTTCGCCTGTCCGGGGCGACGCCTTAACCAATTAGACCATCCCGGCCACTGGTTTGGAGTTTATATATATATATATATATATATATATATATATATATAAATCCATTTTTTATTTCTTTTAAGCTTTCTTTAAATCCCTCGCAGTAACTGAACTAACTTGTGATGGCAAATATTGAGCAGCATATAACCTCCAACTGAGAAAAGCGACGACAAATCTTCACTCAAATTGAGCTCAGCTTGTCTTCGTTATGGGGGCTTTGCCGCACGACGTCGACTCCAAAGAGATATTCTCTAGAACCGGCAAAGTTTGTACGACGGTAGAAAGTCGCCATAACTTGAAACCATGGAACAAGGAGAAATAAAAAAATGAAGAAAAAAACGGACAACACAACACAAAAACTTTCAAGAGCAGCTGAGTTTATTCGACCACACCAAAACCAGAAAATATCACGACAACAGAAGACAACAGGACGTCGCGAAGATTTTGCCAGACGTGGCTTGACTAGGGAGCCTTCATGTGCGCTTTCACATGAAGGCACTCAAGGCTTGACAGGCTTAAATACCTACAACACTAGACACGCTTCCGACAACGAGCATCGGCCGCCAAGCACCCGCAAAGATAATCTCCGTCAAGAGTGCGAGTGACCGACCAACATCCTAATCTCAAGGTGTTATAGATTATGATGTTTTCTAACCGGCCCGTTTGCGTGCGTCCACCACTTCTGAGGAAGTCATACTGTCCCAAGCTTTGTTTTATCTGTCTGTTTCCTTGTGTTGCCTACTAAGCAAGCCCCTCCCCCGCATCTTGTTTCCTAAAGGTGGCAACAGCAACACAACACGCTGTCCAACAGTCCAGCAACTTGTTGCTCGCTCCCAGTGTTGTCCGACAAACCTGTCACATCGCGGCAACAGCAGCACAACATGGACGACAACGAAAATGTTGCCTCGGTATGACAGCTGTCGGCAACAAAAACAGCAGCAACTTGGGTTGGACAACGTGTATTGCCCTGATTGCTGGCCGGAAACACGACAACACAGATAGCTTCGATGGCACAGCTATATTTCCCTAT
The DNA here is from genome assembly GCA_037355805.1 of Ixodes ricinus. Lineage (NCBI taxonomy): Eukaryota > Metazoa > Arthropoda > Arachnida > Ixodida > Ixodidae > Ixodes > Ixodes ricinus. The sequence continues at coordinate 4,663 of JAZHYW010032833.1, forward strand.
CAATAACGTCTTACTAAAATAAAGGCTTAGAAAACGTTATATTTTGATGAATCTTTTTACTGCGTGTTTACGAAAGCGATTGTCGAAATGGTCACAGCTACGGTCGTGAACGTTCAGACTGGTGTCGAAATTAGGACTGCCGAGAGACCAGCTCACATTAGTGCTAGGGAAATAAAATGGCATGCCTACTCACCCGCTGATAAAGTATAATAAAAATAATCCAGAAAAGCAAAGATTAAAAATTCGAAGCATTAAAACGATCCCTCTGATTATGATTTTTGATGCTTGGAACTTGGAAACAGCCGCTACCAGACACTAGGGCCTCTAAACTCGTCACACCCAAAGTTAGGGCCGAAGGTGACCGAGCGCACCGATTGGCCTATCACGACGATGACTTCGCGCTTTTTTTTCACCGACGAGCAAACAGAAATAAAAAAACAAAACTTGGGACAGTATGCCTTGTTGCGGAAGGCCCCAAGAGACGATCTTCGCCCGCCCAGTCCGACCGCCACAGGTGCACGGCGTTGAGCGTCGTCGCCAGGTGGTTCCAGTCAGCTGTGCTCCGGAGCAAAGCGAGGCATCAAACCAGGGATTATCGAGTTGACCGACACCAGCGTCAACACGGGACGTAATTACCAGCCGGTCCCTGGTCGCCCCGACAGCTTTGGGACGCTCCTGGACAAAGGAGGGGGCTGTGCGCCCTTTCCCCAGCTTCGAGCGTTTATGGGATTATTTCCCTGCCGCAGGGAAGCCAAGACGCCTGCAATTAGGGAGAGTTATCTCTCTGCCTCCATCCGGACTTTGATGGCTCCGTGGACCGCCGAGATTGATCACACAGTGATCAAGGACGTCTGGAGCGGTGTGCGTGACGCGAGTGGCGGTGTGTGAGGGAGAGAAGAAGGGTTTGCCTGGACCTAACATCCCTGGATATCAGTGAAAAAACATCGAGGGACTTTACCTGGACCTGGGGCATCTTAATCTAACATCTTGAGATTGGGATGTTGGTCGGTTCTCGTAGTCTTGCGGAGATTATCTTTGCGGGTGCTTGGCGGCGGATGCTCGTTGTCTGAGCGTGTCTAGTGTTGCAGGGATTTAGCCAGTCACGCCACGTCTGGTCAAAAATTCCCACATGATGTTCTGTTTCCTTGACCTTTTCTCGTTTTGGTGTGGACGAATAAACTCGGCTGCTCTTGAAATTTTGTGTTGTGTTGTCCTTTTTTTTTCTATTCTTCCTAGTTTTATGGTTTTAAGTTATGACGACTTTCTACGCTTTTCAATAAAGCAACAGCGCTGTACACACTTTGTCGGTTCTAGAGAATACGTTTGGAGCCGACGTCGTGCGGCAAAGCCCCCATAACGAAGTACTGTCGCTTTTCTCAACTGGAGGTCATATGCTACTCAATATTTTGCCATCACCAGTTAGTTAAAGTTACGGCAAGGAGTTAAGAAGATTTTAAAAGAAAAAAATATGAATATATATATATATATATATATATTGACGTGCAATTTTGCTATTTTCCAGAAAGGAATTACGTTTCTTAACAAAATTACAATAATGGCGAAGCAAATATTATTTTCTTATATATTCGCAAGCTGCATTTCTAGACGCACATTTTGATATATTTTGCGACGTTTTGCAGAAAGATGTTTGTTTGTGAATAATTTGTGAATGTGCATCTAAAGCTTTTTTACGTGTTTGGTAACTTTTTGTGCATAAAAATATGTAGTTGTAATTTATAATATTTGGTGTAGACTGGATGTTGTAAATTGCATATAAAATATTTTTTATTATTATTTTTTTAACGACGTGACTGTTTTGGTGTGACATTGGCGTCTGTGCAAATTACCATAGTGAAATCTCGGCAAAGTCCACGCCTCGAGCTCCTCAATTTTATATCTCTGGAAACATTTTAGCAACGGCGTTCACATATAGCTGAATGTTCCTCCCACGAACATGGGTTTCACTTATATTTATTACAGAAATATAAAAAAAATATATGACCAGGAAAGTCATTGTATGATCTGACGTGGAAACACCCTGCTAAAATACGAATTTTTCGATTTTCGGGCGAAACAGAAATTGTACCCCTATGGGATGATGATGGTGATGATAGCGTTTGTACCCAACTATACTTTGTCTCACCCTAGGATGGACTAAAGGTAAAAGCTACGGGCCACAAGATCCAATCACAATCCACTTGAAGATTGCATGTTATTTCGCTTCGATGCACGATTCGGTGCCTGCGTCTAGGATCACCAATGGGTATGGGCGGACAGTGGTTCAAATTGAATAGCACTGTGTGACTCATCAATTTTACATCGCAAATAAAGCCACGACATACAGACTCTTTGCACTGTCGAAGCTATAGAAATGATGCAGCGCTTTTTGAATTCCGAGCATTATTCGTCCTCCCTTACTCAATGTTCAACATGTCATAGTTTAGCGTGTAACGTGATTGGACCTAGCGGCCCGTGGCTTTGGCCTTTAGTCTATCGTAGGATGAGACAAAGTATAGTGTGCGCTCTGAGTTTGCTCCGGGATGATGATGATAGCGTCTGTACCCAACTAGTGTGCGCTCCGAGTTCGTTCCTGGGAGCGAACTCAGAGTCAGAGCGCACACTATATACTCTGTTTCACCTTGTGTTGTACCGCAGGAAAGGCTACAAGCGCGAGCTCCTTGCTCTAGGGCACATCTCTCCGGCCAGAAACGTAGCCAGGGAAGGGGGGGGGCCGCCCCCCCCCCCCTATCTTTTCGAAACAAAATCCTCCATGGCTACGTGCCTGTCTCCGGAACAAGCTCTCGTGCACCAAGGGCAGCTGCCAGCGCTATGAGCTCGCGCTTCTAGCCTTCGCCGCGGTACAACATAAGGTGAAACGGAGTATAGTTAGGTACAAACACTATCACCGTCATACCAAAGGGGTACAATTACGGTTTCACCAGCAAATCGAGAAATTCGTATTGTAACATCATTACTTGGCAAAAAAGATTTTTTTTTCGATGAAGATTTATTTTGAGATGTGCCTGTCCTAATCAGGTAGAATTTTTTTTTCTCCTAGGTTCAGTGTTTCTTTAAATTTAATCGAACAGGCGCTTGCGCGAAACAAACCATTGAAGTACGTACCGTCAACGCGCCTTCTCGGTTTCGTTACACACTCCAAAAAAATCTGGAGCGACTGCTCTCCCACAAAGCATCTGGGAGAGCCAATCGCTGCAATCTGCGGAAAGAGCCCGGCCAACGACATTATCAATGACGTTGGCGTTTCCCTCTCTCTATATCTATATACAAAACAACGGTATTTTTCACGAATCCATCTTCAACAGCCCCCAGTCAAACCATAAGTGCGTGAAAACAACAAAAAGAAGCATCGAAATCCGACATTTTCGTGAACGGAGCGTGGAAAGCGATACGAAACCCCCAATCGCAGCACACACGAAATAAAATGACATAACGTTAAGAAGCCGAGGGGAAGCATAAGAAAGAGAGAGAGAGAGAACCCAACCGCGAAACCCAGGTCGACGTCGAATCGCCAAGAATCAGGCTAGTGGGTCAGCAGCGCGCAGCCCTGTCGATGCGCTCTCACTGTCAAAACTATAAACGCGGGCAAACGATCGCGCGCGAGAAACCCTTTGGAAGATCCGACACGGCCGCGAGCGAGCGGATTCGTGCGTGTCACTCGCCCGACGGTAACTCGGAGACACCGAAAATTATAGTGATCCACGAAACGACTCGGCTCGAAATGCGCGAAACGGACGCATGGGTGGAGTGGTAGACTGGCGCGCAAATTACTGAGCGCGGCACAATACGTGCTGGGTTGAAGTGTCCAACTGCCATTCCTATACCGTGACGCAAAATACTGTAAGCGGCCTTATTTTCGCGGGTAAATATTTCGCGAACTTTGCAAAGTGCGGCGTTTTCGAGCACATTTCGGGATTTAGACTGATACTCTACATTTGTAATCTAAACCCCGAGATACGTTATTTGATTGCTGCGTGTCTCAACTAGGTCATCAATTTTTCGCCAAATTTTTTTAGCCGCAAAAATTGCGCTCACAGAAAAAAATAAATTAAAAATTAAGTCATTTAGAGAATACTTTTAACAACCGTTTGCTTTAAGTGCGTACCTCCGCGAACAATATGTGCTGAAGCAGCCGATCCGGCTCTTTTTTCTGCGTCTCCCACAAGCTCTATTATCTCTGAATTTTTGTCCCATGGTTCCAAGTAAGGGAGCTCAACTTTGCATTCCATTCCTGGCTTTTGACCACAGCTCTCACAAACGGGCAGGTATATACGCGCCAAAGAAGCACGAAGGACCGTTTCAGTTTATAATGTCTTCGATAGTACGTCATGTAGCACTACGATCGGAAACATACATTGCTATAGCTATGTCAGGTGCTAAATTTCCACATCGGTATTAAGTGTTTCTCCCCGCCGTCGAGAGTCGCGATTCCATTCCCCCTGCCAGAGCAACAAGCAGAAATTAAGATTATATTTCCGCTACGTCAAGCTCATCTTCACTAAAAATGCGTCATACCTGTAAAAAAAGAAAAAAAAAACCCGAAAACAAGCGATGTTTTCGCAATGAGTTCCAACGAGCGGAACAGTCGTCTGCCACATCCCCAACCGCCGCTGTGCTTCCACCAGGGTCGCGACCGGCGACAGCATCATAGCACATCATGACGTCATCAGCGGAAATCGAGGGATGTACCACTCTTTAGGAGACGGTAATCACACGAGCCGCCGAGATCTCGGCGCGAATGTGCGGCGCCCGCCGCGCGCGCACACACACACACACGCCAAGTGCGCACTGAAAGCGAAGGTGTCTGCTGCTGCTAAAAATGCAGGCGCGCGCGCGCGGAACAAAGGTGTGTGTGTGTGGGTGTGGGGGGGGGGGAGGGGAGCGTTAGCAAGAAGAAGCCACGTCCACTCGCGCCGATCTATCATACCGAGGCCACCGACATCCGACACAATGCTTCCCGTTTTCTCTCTTGCGCGCTGGACGCGCACTTTCCGAACCGGGCATCCAAACATCAGAGAGGAAACAAGAAGCTGCCGGACAGAACGAACAAACAAAAATATAGGAATAAACACCTTGGGAGGGAAAGACAACACCTCCCAAAAATGTAAAAAAAAAAGAAGACTTGCGAGGAAAATTGCATATTGTTGCGGGAGTTTATTTGTGAGGCAGCAATACGTGCTCGAGTTTTCTTTCGGTGTGTGCAACTGTATACTATAGCAGCTGTTCACAATGACACACAGGCAGTGCCATTTGCCCTTTGCCAGCTCATCCAGCGTTTCACCTTCGAAGGGGTTAAAATTTCTTTAACCGCTGTCTCCGATATTGAAGCTATAGAATGTGCGCGTACCATGTCCAATTTTTCTCAAAAGCGAGGCCTATACCGTGCTGACGAAACCGTCACATTTGTAACCACTTACCAACTGTTAACGAACGAATATCTTATATTTAAAGGTAAAAAACGTTTTCTTTTCTCTTCTTAATAAATACATTTTAATCGATCAATCTCTTCATATTTGTTCCATCGGGTATTCATGCTTAAACTATGTGCGATGCACAAAGTGCGCAACCCAGCACGGATACGCGCGTATACAGTCACGATCACAGTCAATATCCTCACAACCAAAACCGACGCGTTCGCGAGCCAGTGTTAAGCTCCAATATAGACCGATGTCACCGAGCGTTCAGCGCAAGCGTGACGCCGCCATAACTTTAGTTCACGGGAGAGAACCAGCCGTGCACGAGGCGGTTCCTGCTGTCTCGTATGTCTCCGGTGTAGATTACACATATAGCCAGCACGGTACGACCTCTATATCCTGGGGGTCTTTAACGTGCACCATGCACGCAGTAGATATTACACAAAAACGCGCCGGTGACGATGTACGTCCGGGTCGAGACGGCCAAGGTTGGAGCACGTCGGAGATCCTTCCAAGTTACTTCTCCGAACAAGTAACCATCTTGGCACTGCGACAGCCGAGAAGACGCCAACTGAGTCCATAAAAAGGAGAGAAAGCGGCCCCGAAGAGTATGGAGAGAAACCGCCGGATTGGTTCGCCGAGCGCGTCGTATCGATTCCATGCCCTCTATTCGACACGGTACCGAACAAAAGGAAGAGAGTCGCATCGAGGCCTCATAAAAGAAACGAAATAAAACGCCTTTAAAAAGAGGGGCGTGCGTTTGACGGTCGCCACCGAGGAACGTGCGACCGCCAAAAGGAGAGCGATCGTGGAGGACACCAGAAAAACAAAAAAACTAGCAATAGTAATAAAAAAAAAAAAAAAAACAAGCCCGTAGCGACAGCGACAGCTCCTTCCCGTACTTCGCCCCATATACGTGACAGCCATTGGCCGACAATATTTCCACTCGTCGAAACGCTTCGCAGCACGCACCTTGCGATGAACCGCAGCGGACGCCACAAGCCATCCCAGCCAGTCCAGCACTGTGGACTTTTATCACGTGACTGGACGGTCCTCGCGCGTCGCTGCGGTCGCGTGCCATAAAGTTAATGTAACAATCTAGAGGGAAAGGTCTCACGCATTGCATGGGGCTGCTTGGAAACGGCGGACTTAGGCGGTCTCAACTGACGGTCCCGATGGGCCCATATCGCCGGCGGAGACGCCCTAATATCCACAAAGAAGCGGCAAAAGATCACCTCTAAGGTTCTGTTGTACCTTTGTTCTTTTCTAGCTTACTTGGCAGGAAAACGTCGGAATCGCGCATCGTATCCAATTAAGTGAAGTTGAGAAGCGCTCGAGCAACTTCAGCTCGTCGCGGCAAAACGAACCCGCCTAACCTTTCGTCTGCTTTCTCGGGACCGCCCATGTCAGCGCCCAGGAGTAGCCACGTTCTGCTGCCGTCCTTAACCCCCGGTCGCTGAGCCCCCGCTCGAATGTCACGTGACACTCATCACACACGACATTCGAATGGCATCGATGGGTCGTGTAGCATTTGCTGCAGTCCATCGTATGGAAGGTGAAAACAGAGTATATGGCTTGCGGATGGCGCCACTACACAGCGTCCATCCAACCCGCGCACGGAAACACAAAACGGCCCTTTCTTTCTATTTCTTTACAACCGCACACTGTCGTTCCTTTATTTATTTATTTTTTTCTTTCACCACGCACGTTTAATGGCACTTCTCGATACTCGTGACCCAGATCTGAGAATTCGTAAACACCGTTTTGATATCCCTCTATAGCGCTGTTTTCGTTTCGTCTTTTTTACTTCGCCTTTATTTTTATTTTTTTAAGTGAGCGCTTTTATACAGTGCAGAGAAATCAATAACAAGGTTCGGTCCAATGTGTTCTCCGTGTTCAAGGTGCAGTGCAATTTACCGCGTTGTTCTCAGAGAGAGGAGAGAGAAGGGTGACAGGTCTGTGTGTGCGGAACTGTAGCGCGCGTTTCGACCTGAATCGGCGGGTACATACTGCGACCAAGGTAACCTATAGGTTCTGCCACCGTCCCGGCGAGACTCGTAAAATGGCGCCGGTAAAGACGTCGTAAAAGCCGCATTTATATCATTTACGACTTCAGTTCGCTACGCATGAGCCCAACAGCCGATTTCTGAGGACGCCAGCCACCTTGCAACTCGCCGAATAAGAGTCGAGACTTCGCCGTTGTTTGACGCCGAAAAAATGCCCTAATTTTTCCGGCGCTAATACGGAGTTATTCGCTGGCGGCCATAACTGTGTCCGTGGCTCGTAAGCGCGAGCTGATGGCCAGTTTCCGCGGTGCTTTTCCAAAGAGCACTCCGCACCATCAAGACTGCGGCGGTGTCGGTAGCCTTTGGGTGCGAGCTCGTTCTGAGCGTTCGAGTAGAGAAACATTACATGGCTTGCATCGCACCGAGCTGCTGTCAAGAACGAGTAAAAAGGACCCAAAATGACCACCAACACGAGACGAAAATGTCACGTGCAAGCATGGGCGTACAAACCGGGGGGCAAGGGGCGCTTGCCCCCCCCCCCCCCCAGTTCTCAGAGTGGGGGGGGCAAACACCGTCCGGCGGCGCCCAAGGGATACCAAGGGCACCACCCCCCGGCCCGGGGAGGGGGGGGGGGTCTGATTTGCCCCCCCCCCCCACTCCAAAACAAGTTGGTACGCCATCTGCGTGCAAGCCCCGTACAGCATTTTACTGCTTTCCACTCATGGTCCTCAACAGGGCTGGCAGTATTGTTTAAAAAGAATGACTATGATGACCATAATACCGGCACACTAACCGAAATGTGTGGTGATACATTAACCGACGTGGGATTGCGCATGCCCAGGCATTCGCCGAGCGAGCCACGACGGACATAGAGTGGGAAAGAGGGCAAACGTCCTTATTGTTCGGAGATGCGCACAGCACGCGATGCGGCGGTGTGCAGCATCGTATTATGTTCGTACGTCGCGGCGGCTCGGACTGTTTCAGATACATCGTGACACGGAATGCGGGACAACCCCCGCACGAGAGACCGAGGCGGCCTTTTTCTACACGATCGTGGCCGTCCCGGTAAGCAGCGGGGGGAGGGGGGGGGGGTGTGAGAGCCACAAAAGGAAGACGGGCTATTCCGAGCCTTTACGCCATTCCAGAGGTTGGGGGGCGGTTGTATCTCGTCGTCCCCGCACGCTCCAGCGCCAAACAAAAGGCGATGAAGGGGATGCCTTTGTTTGACGAGGGTGGCGCCGCCGAGTTCCTTAATGATTCTATACCGATGGAAGCCGGCATTACATTTGCTGGGGACGACCGACTGTCGCGTTGCGAACGGCGCTGCCTGCGTGCAGCTATGCCATGGCGCTGTCGCTATAAATATACACTCTCCGGCCGCGACTATTCGTTCGGTTCACGCAATGAGTGACACCGCGTGCGCGCGGTTGGGCAGCAGCCCGAAGTGATCGTGGCTTTGGGGGGGAAGGGGGTGGGGGCGTCGGTTTTATACACACCGTTAGACGGGTGCCACGGGATCGAGCAGCATTACCTCTTGTGAGTCTAGTAGGGAGGATTGTCGGATTTTCTCTTTCCACTTGCGAAGACAATGCAGTCCCCCCCCCCCCCCCCCCCCGGGCACACATACACGCACACATTAACTTTGACTTGTTTTACTTGGTTTAGGAGGGCGAAGTTTCTTTCGTCAAAGCTTTCTGGGTAAAACACTGCAATATTACCCCCCCCCCAAAAAAAAAAAAAAAAAAAAAAAAAAGATACACGAGGATTGTAGTTACTGGTAGTTTAAGAAACGTACAGCGAGTCCTGAGCACGTTATTGGGAGGAGATCGAACGGTGGCGCTGGCTAGCGGCCGCCGTCGGAACTATTGTGCGGGAATAACAATCCCGCCGCTAGTATTCGTTCAGCCACGGAAGACGAGGACTTGAGGCTCGTGAAAGGTATGTGGATAATATTCATCTGCTCGAAAAGCATCTGCGTATGGGTAGCATAGTCCCTGCTTGTCTCACCTTGCTTTAAATGTCGCCGCATTCTCGTTGGAAGCAAAAACCAACCCACGTGTAGGCGCTCGCGATCGGCCGCGTCGCTCCGGCTGCGCGCGCCAGGTCGTGCGTGACTGACGCGGTGTGGCGATGTTTGTGCGCTTCCTAGGTTGGACAAACCGTATTCACGAAACACACGCATTGCTTTTCAGTGTCCCTGTCCCTTGCAACGATCATCAGCCACATCGGCGAGAGCAAGAGGTGTCTCGTTGAAGGCGAGGACGGGCTGAAATGTGATCATGTAATCGAGCGCAGCATCGCCCCGGAGAAATTTTCACCAAAACATCAACCAAAATAGTCATTACATTACGTTTTTCTTGAAATGCCAAAATACAGAACACACTGGTGAAAATTATAATGTAGAATGTGGCTAATTAGACTGCATATTGGAATTAAACGTTACAAGTTTTTTTTTTCAATTTAATTTATCGGTTATTCAAAGGTGCACGGTTCAGGATGAAACATCAATGAGTTCTGCACGACGAGGACTTAGTCATACACACATTTGCATTGCTCAATCGAAATTATAGGAATCGCAAAATGATTACCGCAATTGCGTAAATATCACAATATCGAACTGATACTGCTACCTAATATGTTCCAGTGTAAAAGCTAGCCTGGATTAAAATAGTGACCAAATGATAGCAGTACCTCTCGGTGGCTTCCGAAGCCTCACGACCCGGTCGTGTGATCCCTTCGGAAGATTCTCCGACGGAACGGCGTTGCTTATCAAGAACCTCCTCTTGTGCATTGTTATGAAATAGGTTGGGGATATTTTGCCGGCTGCCGGCACAACCACTCGGGAAAAAAAAAAAAAAAAAAGATTGCCGGGAGTTTCGGAGGACAATGATTATTCTTATAAAGAAATAAATAAAAATCGCCAAATGTTTCATGAAAAAAAAAAAAAAGTTGCCTACTCTGATTTGAACTTGGGACCCACGGCACGTGAAACGGGCACCTTTCCACTGAGCTACTCACACAACTAGGGGTGCCCGTTTTGACTATTCCTTTTACACGAAACCCAATAAAAACAACTAGCGGCAATTTTTTTTTTGCTCGGTTTGCTGTGCCGGTTGCCGGCAGAATATTTACTGCCTCTAAAATACAATGTACCGTTTGAACTGATGCCGATGCAAGCGTGATTTACGCGCGTACATGCCTCGTCCATTAGCGTAGTTTGCTTGGAAGGCATCGCTTGAAAAGTGACGACCACACACCACGTCGTGCACAGTCAACTTCTTCCCTACTCTTACTTATCCACTGCGATTTGAGTTTTTTTTTTTCGGCAGGAAAGCGATGAAAACTGATTCCAAGCTCTAAAGCATGCGCTGAGCACTGCGGTACGCAACAAGGGCGTACTATATTCTAACAAACCTGCAGGGAACGCGGCAACAACACGGCAGCCAGCGGCAGCACACTGGAACGCCGGAGTTGTTTTCCACGCAGGCGGTATTTGTTTTGGTGAACGCAGCGCCCCCTATAGTTCGATCTCCTCGGCAATGATCACTCCGAGTAGCGGATCCAAGGGGGGGGGGGGGGGGGGGGGGGGGCGACGGGGGCGGCCGCCAAACGAAAGTCGACCCCCCTCCTTCTCCCCTTCTCGGAGGGGAATTTGACATGGGTGGACCCCACTTGCACAAGAAAGAATGGGAGAATAGTATCTCCTAAAAATTTTCCGCCCACCCCCCCAAAACGGAGTTCTGGATCCACCCCTGTAGTCGCTCGGCAGCCAAATCAGAACTACGTTGGTCCATTCAAGCAACAACAGCGAGGACAACAAATTCCAGTCCCGTTTCTCGTTATTCGTACGGGACTATATCGACGGCGTTCCTTTAACAAACGTTTAATTATAATTCGCGAACCTACGGAATCGTCCGTTTTAAGATGCGCAAGAAAAGAGAACAGTAAAGTCTCTTTTTTTTTTTTTTAATCTGTTTCGAATTTATGATTTGGTATAATAAGTAACCAGGCGACTGTTCTGTTTCGAATAAGGTATAATCGCTTTCTTATTTTCGGCTTTTTGCGAGCACCGCGGCTCTCGCGTTTCAGCCGGCGGCATTGTCGTATTTCTATATTTTCCCTGCCCTCTCGTTTAATGTCTACTTGGAAGATGTTAACACCGAGAAAACATCTGCGTTCGTCGAAGCGCACCTAACAATAAAAATGCAACGTAAGTTGTTGTTTTTCTTACAGAGCGTTTAAAGCACTGAATGCACCACTCGTGCTCAGGCTTGTACGCAGTTGATACATTGTGTAGACGTAACACCAGCACTGCAGTAGCAACGTTCCGACCCCGCCTTCCGAAAGAAGCAGTTTCGAAAGGAGAAAGGTAGCGGTGCACGCCGACCCACGTGGCTTGCGCCGCTCTCCCGCCGCCAACAAGGGCCAGCTGTCCCAAGCTGCTCAGTCAGGAGAGGTTGTCTCTCCCTCGTCACGACGATTGGAGGGCGACGACCCGTCACGAAGACCAGCCACGACGTTACTATCCACCCCGCTCACCACTCGGCTGACAGCGCGGTGGAGGCTACTACGTGGTTGGTTGCCGGATCGCATATGCATTGCCTATCTTTCCCCCCGTGATCAAACTCTCACCCACGCGCAGACACGGTGTCGGGCATCGAGCAACACTTCTAGATAGCTTTCAGCCTGCGCGTCACGTCACATGACGTCACGTCTGGAGGCCTACGGACGCTGATTAGATGCGAGTGCCGCGTCAGCGGTCGCGTGGGGCCTGATTTCCTATCATGGTCCCACGCGAACGCTGACGCGGCACTCGCATCCAATCAGCGCCCGCGCCGGCCTCCCGGACGTGACGTCAGCGGCACGTGACGCGCACGCCTGAAAGCTTGCTGAAAGCCATCTAGGAGGAAGTGCTGGCATCGAGGCCCGCGAACACTCTCCTCTTCCTCCGTTGGAACGTCATCAGAGTCGAATGGCGCCAACTCACGCCATCGGTTCTTGAGCCCGATGTTGTCGAGCGTCCTTCGACGCGTTGATTGGACGCCGAGGCCCAGCCGAACGATGACTCAGCGCTCGTGACCAATCCGAGTAATCGCTCGATCTCGTTGTGATGACGTCAAAATCCTAGTGCACGGGGTTTGGGTCAGGGGATGAAAGGAGGCGGTCCATTGGCTCGGCGAGCACGTAAGCTCTCAGCGCACTGTTAGCTTGTCGGTTTTAGGGCTGGACGCGGAGTACATAGTCCGTTCGCCTGGAAACTGACAGTGCGGTGGGAGGCCGGACCAATCAACGGCTTTTCTCTTTCATCGTCTGATCCCGCTCTTTGCACGCGGGTTTGAGTGCGAGTGCATGGTCACGTGGCGAAAGAGAGACATACGACTGGTCCAACGAGCACGGAATAGCTTCGAGCGCGCTGTTAGCGAGGAGTGCAGCGCGCGTGCCCGCGCGGATTCCCCGCCGCGCGAGGCGAACAACGACGTCGCCGCGTGTTCGTTACCGACGGGTTGCTCGCTGTGTATCGAACAGGATGCCGCCGCACAGCAGGAAAATCGTGACCAATCGGTCGGACAAGCAATCTCGCCGAATGAACAAAAAAAAAATAAATAAATAAAAAGGTCATCGAAGACAACTGAAATCGACACCGTTTGTTCTGTATAGTTATACTCGGCGTCAACCTTTTTTGTGTGTGCGTGTTACACGTTGTCAAAGAAGGTTATTCTCCGGCGTAACCTGATAGGGTTGTGGAAGCACCGTTATCGACGAACCAACCAATCGCCTGCGCTTAATCGCGTACATTTCGCAGTTTCGCTGGCTTGTATTATTATTTTTTTTTTGTAAGGAAATTCTTTTTTTGTTTCGTTCCACCATTTTTGGCAGTGCTCAGCCGAATAAAAAATAAAAAAATAAATGAACGAATTAGAGCAAAAGAAAAAAAGACATGACTTAAAAAAGAATATTAGATTTATTTGATTTAAGTCAGATTTATTTTATTTAAATCGGATCAGCAAGGGAAAAAGCTACGCAGCCGTTGAAGAGCACTCCATACCCCTACCCAACAACAGCACGGTATTTCAGAAAACAAAAATAAAGACAAAAAATCAATCGAACGAACAAACAACACGCACTTTTATACAATGTCAGGGGAATCTGGCCAACTCGTCGAAAGACAATTTGTCGAACGCAAACTCGTCGAATAAGCCAACTGTCAGTTTGCAGAAAGGGCAACTCGTCGAAGGGGGCAACCAATCGAAGGGCAGTTCGTTGAATCGGCGTAAAAAAGTTCCATGGGAAAAAAATTGTTTTATTAATTGTCCTTCCCTTCTCTTCTGCACTCCAGTGCTTTTTTTTTCTTTTTTGTTTTTTGTATCGTGTCTGTTGGACAATCGGTGCAAAACCTTTGTCCTTGAGTCATCGAAATATGGATGGATTCCTTGACGATTCGGCAGTTCAGCTAACAAGGATCAATGCTGACTGTTAAGCGAATTGGTGCTGAATCTTTGAAAACATGGTCCAAGACAACACAATGCGCCAACTTCAACTGTTTAATCCTCCGAAATACACGAGAATATACGCGCTGTGCTATTTATCACACTCAACCAATCCAGTACCCCGCTTTTGATGTCTGTCTCCTGAAACGAAGAGCTCGGTCCATCACATAAAACATTACGTATAAATACATAAAATTCAACAAGCGCTTTCTGCTTTTAAAATTTATAGGTCCTGCATAAAAAAAATATTCTAGCAAAATCAATATTACAAGGGGGGATAGAGGGTTTTAACCTGGCGTTGTTGTCATTATTACGTTGCTGGCGGACGTATACGGGAGCTTTCGTCACTGTGAGGGCAGGATACAGCACCCCTCGCACAGCCCGCAATTCATGGCGTATGCAAAACAAAAATCAACAATACATTGTGAGCAAAATGGCGGACCAGTAATACGCGTTTGTGTTCATATTTGAAATCTAAATACTACTTTCATGTCTAGAAAAAAATGGCGACGAAAACGCCTCTTGGACGAAGTGCCCTTCGACGAGTTGCCTATAGTACGAATTGGCCTATTCGACGAATTACCCATTGACGAGCTGCCCTTCGACGGGTTGACTTGCAACGGGTTGGCCCAGACCCCAATGTCAGGTACGTTATTTCGTTCAGCGAAATAACACATCGATTCTTACTGATGCGATACGGTCTAGAGCAGATAAACCAGAACCCGGAAGTGTTCTCGAGCATATTCCGTGTCTCGCCAGAAACCGCGAATGCAGCTTCTGTTACCCTTCTTCTACATTAACGCCAAACTGGGGAGAAGAAAAAAAAGTGTGTTCAACGGCAGCTGGAGAATGAACAGCCAAGGGTGCCGCAGCGCAAGCTGCCACGGCACGCCCCCCCCCCTCCGCACGACGTTGTCGTGCGCGCCCTTATTTGAACAGCCGCCGTCTTTCACACCGACAGCTCGATCCCGCCGCCCGTTTTTTCTTCGGCCGATTTTTTGCCACCGTTCGGAAAAGAGAGCGCGCGCGAGCAAGCACAGATGGAAATAAATAAAAAAATTACTAGGTAAACGAAGTGAAATTTTTAAATGGACCGCGACAATATTCAAACAGTACAGAAAAGCATTGAACGTCCGTGCCTTTAAGTACCAAAAGGGTGAAAGGTTACGTGAAGCCGAGCCCATCCAGGTTCAGAACATATTCATCACTCCGCTATCGTTACTGACAGAATAAAAACGGCCGGGCGTCTCTTTCGGATGCCCGCGCCTCCAGCACGCGCTCGTTTGGCTCGTTGCCTTCCGCAGTGCTTTGGCTGTGCGTGCACGGTCGAGGCTCGCGAGACGACGAAGTGTTATGCGAGGTAAAAAGCTCATGCTGGATGCGGCTGGGACAAACGAAAGTCCTCCCAGCCATTCTCATTGTCAATAACTATAGTTTTTTTTGTCTTTGTCTTTCATTTTTAATACATCCGGATGGGAAGCAGAGGTAAAAGGCTGCAAAGCCTGACAGGGCACCTGCCCCCTTATAAAGTTCTTGGCGTAGGTCAGCCAGCAATCAGGCTGGGCACAAAAACAACGCAGCGTGACCTAGCTGGTTAATTGGCAAGACCAGTTTTTACGCGATACGTCTTTTTTTTTTTACATTTTGTTATGACACTTTTCGAGTCGGAAAGTGTATTTGTCCATACAAGAGAATGGTCCGCCTCTAAAACCCCCACGCTCGCCCTGTTGCTTTATGTGACGCCATCGTCACGTGACGCGAGTTCCTCTCAATCATCTTTTCCTCTTCCTTTCCCGTTTCTCCCCCCCCCCCCCCTCTCTAATCGTCACCGAAGTTGTCGGTAATCCTCGACAAACAGATGATCTTGAGCTCGACTCCTCGCATCACATATACATCGATACATCATTCATACACCATACATCATCTCGGCCTCTCTCCTTTCCATCTTAGCACCCACGAAGACCGACCGATAAAGCTTAGCCCCAACGACAACAACGAGGCCGCTCACCTCTTCGCCTCAACCGGCACACTCTTTCCGAGCCTCGGGACGCACAATCGATCCCGCGTGCACAACACGGGACAGCCCCCAAACCGACCCGACCAAGAGCTCTCAATTTCCGCCCTTGCCCGTCTCGATCTGAATCAGAATCATACCGGCGTGCGGCCCTGTATAAGTACCTGAGTGATACGCGTTGAAGGCCCCAGGATAGCTGTATACGCACTGCACTGGCTAAATTTCTCGTGGACAGCAGACACACCAGAAGCCCAGTGTGGCTGCAGACTACCTTCCCCGTATTTGAACATTCCCTCAGTTTCGTACCTACGGCTTATCGCCGCCAAATAATACTGAAATCGAAAGTAACGGTAGTTAATAGCGAGTTTTAGGGAAATGTTTTTGCACATCCGATACGGTACGATAGAGCCCTCCGGTTCGAACTGCGCATGCGCTACCGCAGAAGTCTCTCACATGCGATGTTCGTACCGGACGGTAAAACTTCCTAATTTTTGGAGATAACGGTAACCGTGTTTCGTTACGCTCGATGGACGGTAACGAATCTCAGTAAACGCGTTACTGTTCGACGACCCAGCGAGCAACGCTGTTTCCTTGCTTATTTTCGGTAACGGGCGCAACACTGCCCACAACACAATTACCGCGCGAGCTCCGTAAGCCCACGACGAGTGAAGCCGAGTACGGTTTCGAGCTGCATCGTTCGACCGGCGCAAAGCCCTCAATCAACCCGCCGGAACAGCCTTCCGTACACAACGACGACCACAAAGCCAGCCACAACGCGGGACTGACGCGTGGAGTCCCAATCGACGCGGCCGCGGCCGACAGTGTGGCTACAGAGTTCCTCCTCCTCTTCGGGGCCCCCGCAGAGTTCTGACGGGTTCGGCCTAATCCTCGCAGACAGACATCTCGCAGAGCTCTTCACTGTAGCTTATATGTGAGTCGGGACATCGCGGTCGCGAAATTGGAGCGACAGTATAATATGGGAACCCTCGCAGGCGGGAAATCTTTCCAGATTGGTGGATCTGCAATCATCCGCATTCGTCGAAAACCCATGGCATGGAGCAAACTCACCGGTGAAAGTTGTCAGTGCATGAATTGTACCCGCGCTGCAACATACTGTCTATAAAGTAAAAACATGGCAAAAAAAAAGATATACAACCGAAAAAAAAGGAGAGCTTGAAAAGGCACGGCAGTTACAAAGCCTAACAACGAAAATATGTGTGTAAGTTCTCTTTTGTATTATGTATCATAGCAGCGTGACTGTGGACACACTGCTAAAAAATACATCATGCAAAAGACAGTCTCCAAACACTGTCTGAGGTCTTCCCTGTAGGACGGTTCCGTCACACATGGTCGTACAAAAACGGTCTGCAGGCATTTTCGTAACGCACGTATGTATGAAGCAAACATACATGGAACACGAATGGGGCGTGTCCGCAGAATAATTCTGTCGTCATGTCTACAGCAAAGACCGCGGTCTTTTTGTGTGATGTATGAGTGGAGGGTCTTCGGGAAGAAGACGAGCTCAGGAGGCAGACGCCGACGCAGTCAGCAGCAGCGCCGTCGCTTCCGCAAGAACTCGTCTGCTATCGATTTTTGCGGCAAAGATGGCGGACGGCGGCGACGGCAGCGGAGCCCGTTGCCGTTGCCGCCGCTCCTCTCCTCCGCATCCTCTCGTCCGAAGCCGAGGAGCAGCGACAAGCAAAAAAAACACCGCTAACAAAAAGAGAAAAAAGAAAAGAAAAGGAAGTTAGGTCGATTTGACATCGGGCGGCGCAGTATAAAAACGGGCGAACAAAGAAAAAAAAAAAAGAAGAGCAGTGGAGTCTGAAATTGCCGAAATTGGGTCAGTCCTCGACGAGTGAACGAACGAACGAACGAGCTGCCCTCGGGCGGCTACAGCTGTTACTGCCGCTCCTCTTACTCTTTCGACGCGAGCCAAGAGGAAGAGGAGGGTGGAAGATGCTGAGTCTATAGACTTCTCTGGTTCACCAACTTTCATCAAATATGGGGTTTCGTCAGCGTGACGGCCGACGACGGAGTGCCTTAGACCTCGCTCATACAGGGCCGTATACCGAAGGTCATTATTTGTTCGGCCGCGGTGACATTTGCGCCATAACCCCCCGCCCCCTTCCCTCATCTCCCCCTCCGACACGTTTCTTCCAAATCAGATGAAAAAGCCGTGTGCTTGGAGCCGAAGTTCTAAAGTCTAAACTTTCGGCTGCAAGCACGCCAATGAAAAGGAAATGTGGGCTAGGCAGTGTCTTATCTAAAGAAACACAAAGGGAGGGCATTATTTGTTCGGTCACAGCGACGCTTGCAACCAACATAACATCCCCCCCCCCTTTTCCCTTTTATCTCGCTTGCTCGAAATCTGATAAGAAGAAAGTCATGTGCTTGCAGTCGAAGTTCTAAATCTTCGGCCGCAAGCACAACAAACGAAAATGAAATGTGAGCTAAATAATAACTTATCCAACATAAAAAAAAAAATCTTGTCAAGCCAGTGTTATTATGGGGACAAAACGCGTTGAGATCAAAGGCTGTGCGGTGCTCGTTTAATTTAGCCCACTTTTAAGTCCCGAGTAACACTAACAACTGCAACAACGTCGTCCTTTGTAGGTTTTCTTTTCTCTTTTTTTTAACACGAAAACGAATGTTTTTTGTTGTCCCTTGTCAGGCAAGCGTTTTAAAGAGTTGCAAGTCGCCCGACCGTTGACCCCCGTACTTTTCTTCAACCGCCCGCTTGCGAGTGAGTTGAGGAGCACGACCACCATTTCAAGAAAACAGCGCACGTGCATCGCCGTCCACCACAAATGCCCGAACCGGGGTGCTGCAAAGTTCTGTATCACCTGCCGTGCATGCATCACTGATCACCGCAGAGTCCTTCACTCAAACTCCCGAGTTTCGGTGATTTCTGAACTCGCTCGCACTCAGCTGCACGTCACGAGGTGGGTAAGTGGCGTGCGAGAGTACATTCGTGAGTGCGTTTTGCCGACATACGCGGACGTCAAAAGTGCGAAGGAGAAATCGGACGGAGACGTATAAAGCGGAAAGCTCGCGCTGCAGGACCCAAGAGGACCCGGTGTTCAATCCCCCTTCCTGCCCCGCCGCAGTAAAAAAAAAAAAAAAAAAAAAAGTTTGTCTCTTCGCGGAGCACTACTAATCTCCTCCTTTATGCGGAGAACGAAGATGTATGTAGTTGCATTTTAGATCAGATATCTGTTATCCTATCAAGACGCACACGTTTCAAAACGCCAAAAGCATATCGCTTCTTCCGCCGACAACCAAATCTCGTAAGAACTATTCGCACGGCGTATGAACACGTGTGGTCGTATATCACTACCTTGTGGAGCGCTGAAAACGTCAGGCTATACAGTCGTACTGCACTGGCTAAATTTCTCATTTACAGCAGAGGCATAAGACGCTCACTAAGGATGATTAACTTCCCGTTGTATAAATAAAAGCAAAGACAAGAAAAATATTACAACGGAGGTAGGTGTCAATCGTATACTATCCCCGCAAAAGTCGGGTCGCAATAGCCGATACAAGCCAAGCTGATTTGGAATGCTCTGCGTGCAATTCCTCCCACAGGGAAAAGACGGACAAGAAAGAGATGGTTCCTATGGCAACCGAAGTCTCGAAGACAAAACAGCACTAACCCTCTAAGTGCTCGAATTTCTTTCCCAAGTTTCTTATCGGTGTATCGGTTTTCGTTTCTTTCGAGTACAGGCGGAGAATTAGTTTCGGAACCGCTAGCATTACGTCCTTGTACGCCAACGCACTGAGGTTTCGTCAGCTCTCTCTCTCTCCCTCATGGGACCAGTGTCGTAATGCAGAGCCCGGGTCCTATTCTCACGAGGGTACTTGGCACAATTGGGTGTTGAGAAAGTCGGGAAAAGAGTATACTATACTCAGTTTCAGCTCGTGATGAACCGCAGCGGAAGTTACAAAGCCATCGGAACCAATCCGTTGCCGCGTAAATGCCACGTGATCTTCGGAAAGCGCGCAGCAACGCGTGGGACGCGTTCACAGCGCTGGATTGACTACAGGATGGCTTGCCGAGTCTGCGGGTATTATAAAACCGCTACCCAAAATGACGGACCGTAGCAGCTCAGAATGAGAATAAACAAGAGGTCGTCACAGGTTCAGCGAATTTGAGTGTACGTGAAGCCAAGGAAAAACGCCCAACAACCAAAAATTAAAAAAAAGGAAGGTTTTGAGTCAAAAAGGAAAGGGCAGGAAAGGAGACAGGCAAAGTTTGCATTTCCAAGTCAGATTCGGAGCAGATGGAGCGTTTCTTCGCATAAACCATATCCTCCCAGCTTCAAGGTCACGACTTTTAATGCTAATCCGGCAACCGGGAAAAGGGGAGGAAAAAAAAAAGAAAAGACTATTTGACTGGAGACGAGGTCAGTGGGTTAAACCAAGATTCACGACAACGGATCAACCAAAGAGCGAGCGATGAAACAATCGTGGAGACGAGTGGAAGCACCCAGACCCGCTGACCCCCTTATCCCTCGTATAATCCCGGCTCTATTTTGTTTTGTTTTATTTCCTTTAGATAACCGCGTTTGTTTTGATTATGATACTACAGCGTGGAAGGCCCTTTAACCTTTCCAAGTGGAGGTTCACTGACATTTATAAACACAAAACGTACGTGTAGTTGCATTCCCGCTATCAGATAAGCCCACTCGTATCTGCATTTCGAGTAGGCTGAGGCGTATAATTTTTATCGATATAGAGTTTTGAAAATGTGCTTTATCAGATCATATTGATAGCTTCAAACAAATCACCTGATCACTTTTTTTGTTGTTGTTGTAATACCTAGAAAAAGGCATTTCTTGACAGTAGGTGAGAATTCTTGAGACAGCTTCCAGGTAGCACATATTCATTTGGTCAAAATTTGTTTTTTATCTGGAAATTTAGGGCCTTAAAAAGTCAGAAGAAGCCATTGGTATACATCCATACTCGACCTTCTTTGGCCAGCTAGAGTATGGGTATCTTGGCCCTAATTCGCCAAGCGAGTGCCAAAGTTAGGTTTCACTGCTGGTATAGAGTTTGACTAGTGTCAGAGTGCTTCACTGCTGGTTCTTCGGTTTTCGTGTGACGACGTTGGGCCTAAATTGCCGGACAAGTGCCAGGTTTAAGCCGATGTCACACTTCTCATACGTCATAGAAAGGACGAGTCACCTCACTATCCGTGGTTTGAATGCCGTGTGCACAAGTTTGTCCTCGAAGTCATTGCCATGCGGCCTTCGAAGCACGGATGTCGCGGTGACTCGCATTCGAATCTGTATGCACACTGTCTTTTGTATGATGCACAAGGTGTTAAAAAAATACGTTTTTTTTTAATTGCAAAATTAAACAATGCATGACCGAACGCTCATTCCCCGCCGAAAGGTAGCACTAGAGGTCACAACCAGACGCCGAAGTTTCAGTACGAACCGATATTTTATTCAAAAGTTATAAGTGATTTTCTGCACATTTCAACGGGAAAATGGGGCCCATTTTCGCCGTTTGCGGTTTCTGGCGCCATAGAGCACCATTCCATTCGAGAACATTGTCGGCCACCATTTTCCCATTGACATTTTTAGAAAATCATTCGTAACGTTTGAATAAAATATCGGTTCGTGCTGAAACTTTGGCATCTGGCGCTACCTTTCCAGCGGAGAATGAGCTTCGGCGATGCGTAGTTTATTTTTGCGGGAAAAAAAAAACCTCGTAATTTTTTTTTTTCGGCGACATTCTGTAAGCGGTGTGACCCCCACGGCTTTGCGGGAAAAAAGAAGACCTCGCATTTTTTTTTTCGGCGACATTCTGTAAGCGGTGTGACCCCGGCTTTAAGTTTCCTGTTGGTTCTTCGGTTCATACGTGGCTTTGGCTTACTTTGGCAATTCTGTGGAGAGCCAAAAAAAAGTACCTTGGTATACTATGAACGCTTTGAAGCAAAACCGTATTAGGTTCAAGTTAGGCCCCCATAGGATTGCCAAGCTTGTGCCAAGTTAGGCGTTTGATGCGCAGTACAGCCTACAGGCTTTGCTGTACAACGACAATCTTTAAAACATTGTCTGCGAACAATTCATGTGAGCGTCATACGCCGATCGAGAACGCAACGTAGGCCTCTGCGAGTTTTTGTTGTTGTTTTGGTTCTGCAGCATTATTTTCTCATAAAAAATACCGTGTCAACAAAAAAGTTACATGGATATAAAAACGAGTCTGTTGAATTTGAAGCGGACTTTCAATCGTCGAAGGAGTCAATGAAAACACGGATGAAAATCTGCAGTTGTTTTCCCAACAAACTCGCAATATACTTTTTTTTTCTTCATAGAATGCTTATTTTGTGATCTTACACCAATAATTGGGTAAAGGACCGGTCTAAGGATACTCATACGAGCTGGTTGATTTGACACCAGAAACAACATGGCTGAAAAATGGCGAAACAAAGACTGTAAATGTACGATATTAATTCAAGCAAAAAAAAAATTGACACTTTTTGCTCGTTTTCGCGCCAATTGTCGTTTCTTTTCGATCTCGACGAGAATGGCAGTGAAAGGGACGACCTCGGTCAATTATAAGTTGTCGCGAAGAATGTTGGGAAGGTGGCGGCGATATCACGCGTCCGCGTCCCATTAATCGTCGCGCACCTCGAGGTTACCAAGGAGGTGATCAGAACCTCGATATATACACGCACACGGGGAAGTGCACGCGGTCGTCACGATTGTATCTCAGTGGCCCCACGCTCGTTCGTTTCTGTTCTCGGTCTTTGGTTCGAAGCCAATGCCGCCGAGGTTGGGGGAGCGATGTCCCTGCGGCACTATACTAGCTGCGCGCCGCGCGCACCCGTGCCACTGGCCTCGAAACGCGGGACACTCGACATGTGGACAGATTAAAAAGAAGGAGGAAAGTGCGTGACGGTCTCCCCCGTTTCTGTATCTGGGTTGAAGATGGGTGTAAATAATGGCTGCGCGTTGATTCTGGGGGTTCGTGTGTCTGACTGCATTCGAGCGCGCTGCAGGGGGGGGGGGTCTATATAGTTGTGGTTTCACTGAGCAGACTCCGTTTTCCTCCTTTTCTTTTCATTCTTTTTTCAAACTTTTTTTGTAAAGATTGACCCGATAAGTTGTGTCGAGTGTGAGCTAGGACTGCGACGACCTTTAATGAGAACCCGG
Source organism: Ixodes ricinus (assembly GCA_037355805.1). NCBI lineage: Eukaryota > Metazoa > Arthropoda > Arachnida > Ixodida > Ixodidae > Ixodes > Ixodes ricinus. The sequence goes on from JAZHYW010032833.1 coordinate 27,769, forward strand.
TCTTCGTTTTCCCCGAAAAGTGGAATTCGTACAGGTGCGCGTTAGGGGCGCAAAGCGATATTCAACCTGCTCCGAACAGACGGCGTTGCGAGCAAAATATTTTCTGGATGCGCCTTTGATTTTAAACAATCTTCGTCTCGGGAGTTTTAGGCGGCGTCCCTCGGAGGAGCACGGACGCGAGCGCGCTTCTTTAGAAAGTTTCTCTCGCGCGAGTGCTCGTGCAGGCAGGCATGGCTTCATTAGAGATTTGTTCGTCAAGCGCATACTCAAGAGGTTCGCGTTGCTAGCGGGAGCTCGCTGCCGTCTTTCTGAGCACGAATTGAGCATACAGCGACCAAAGAGCGCGCAATCCGCAGTCGACCCATGCATGCGTATACGACTTAAAAGTCCCTGAGATAAAACTCACGTTTCAAACTTCTAAAACCCAAATCCCACTAAAAAAAAACAACAACACGACAAGTTTGAAGCACGTGCAGCAAGCACGCGATGGTATAATAATAATTGAGGTTGTGCGGATATTTATACAGCGTGAGTTGGTCAGCCATTTCAAAGTTGCAACGAGTCACTCGCTGTAGATGAGCAATTTAGCCAGTGCAGTACAACCGCTAGCCTGGGGTCTCTAACGTGCATCACGCAGCAGTGATACGCGACCGCACGCCGGTATACGATGCTCATCCAGATTGACACGGGCAGGGGTGGGGATTGAGCCCAGGATCCCTGGGTTCTGCAGCGCGAGCTTTCGCTCCACGTGCTCCGAGCTGGTGTTTGCTAGCCCACTCGGCCACCGATCCGATGGTATACCCCTTGCAGTTTCGGTGCAGCACGAGCGATCACGAGCCTGCTAAGGATATCTTCTCGTGCAAGCCGCACGTGTTCGAGGTTTGTCGGTTGTATCTGTATGTCGCTTAATACTGTGTATTCACTGGCGGCCATATCTGTGTGCGCTAATGCTGAGCACGTGCTGATGGCTAGCTTCCAGTTATTTTGCAAAGTGCACCCCGCACCATCAAGATTGCCGGTCTTGGCAGCCCCATTAATATGAGCTCGTTCTGAGCATGCGCTCTAAACAGTGACCTCAAATATGGCGGCCAGTGAATACGCCCTATAGTGGCGACTCGGCCATTACAAGTACCGACAACAACCGATGCTGCGCGAACGTGCGGGACGGGTGCAGCGAGCGATTTCTGCGCCGCCATTTTGTTTACAATGGCAGCTCATTTCAGTGCTGCGCCCCCGTTTGCTTTCCAATTGGTCCGCACGGGGCGTGCGCCTCGTGCGTCGGCGCATTCGATGCTACTTGTTAAAGAACCACAAACACATGAATGGGGCTTTACTTGCACATCACTCCATCTCATAAACATATGCAGTGGTGCAAAACGTTATGGAACGGGCACCTGCCGTTCTTTTACAGCCGACCTGTTAAGGGCTAGTTTCCCAAGTTTCGTGTCCGTGGACAAATAAATCTCGACACAACCGTCTGGACAGCTACCGCCATCTATGAGCGACGGCGGCAACCAGACAACCGGCTTGCCGGTTGCCGCCGTCGCTCACAGATGGCGGCACATAGTACAGCTCCGCTGCTCTTCCTTCTTTTATTTTTCGCCGAACAAGCAGGCGGCTGTATACCCAACGTCAATTGTATACCATCCAGTGTATGATCCCGCACTAATTTGCTACCACCAACCGCGGACACTGCGCAGACGCAAGAAGCCGTTCGTCGAAAAGCAAAGCATCCGCGCCCGCGCCGTTCCCCGTATACGGCCAGCGCTACCGTCTTTATGCGATGACGGAGACGTTGAGCCGCGAAATCATCGTATACAAGCGCGAGATGGTCGGAGCCTTCTCTGCGCAAACGGGAGCTCGGCAGCCGAGAGAAGCGCGGGAGCCCAAGGCGCGGCGGCGCAATTGTGCTAATCGTCCATTAGCGGCGCGGGGCCGCCTTTCGGCAGCCGTTTCGGGGTTTGTCTGTTGCCGGGCCATGTGTGTCATTCCCGGGGCAACACGAGACGGCGGTGCGGGATTCGCGGCGCCTCGCGTCTGCTCGGATAAGTTGGGGGCCGAGGTCAGCTGACCTCGGCCCGTGCTCGCGTGCTGGCAGCACTCGCGGTATACCGTTCCCTGAAGCTCCGGGCTCCATTGGTGGGCCTCCGCCGCGTTCGAACCTAGGGCGCCGGCAACAATACTAAAATGCTGCCTCCTCTTTTTTTTTTCTTTTTGCGGGGAATTATTAAAGCGTTGTTTTCACGGTCACACGTTGATGCATAAGCATAAACAAACAAAATGTAGGACGTTTTCATTACCCATCAAACAGACTCACATTGTCAAGCGACGATCACGGCCGTACAAATAACAGCGTCATTACAAGTCACATTATTTACTGCGATAACATTTAGGGGAACACTTCGCGGGTTTTGCGCCGTCGACCGCGCTCCATATCGACGCGGAGCATTTTCGGCACTCCGCCAAAAGATTCCAGACGACACGACTCTGACGTCACGCCGCGCATCACGTCACCTGTTACGTGGCGTCAGCTGGTACCATGAAGTGACATTTTCATGTCAAGTGACGTTGCAAAGTGACGCCACGCGACTTAATGACGTCGGGTGACACTGTGAGTCACGTGATGTCATGACGTCACGTGATACCGTGACGGCACGCAGAAACATAAACACGAGACTGCTAACAATGGAAACAATAAGAACAAAGCATTTTCGCCAATTATGCCAAAACGTTCTAGGGCAATAAAACCAATAAAGCTAGATGGGTGTTAAGCAGCCGAAACCACGCGCGTGCAATTATGGTGGAGCTACACGCTTGAAACTTGAGTGCGCGATTTTGGAAGTGTTCGTCAGTGACCGCAAGGCGGTATTAGTTCGTGTCCAATAACATTGCATAAGACGTTCAGGCGTGCCACAGCAACTACAGCAGGGAACGGTTTCTTGCATACAGATGCAGTTTCGTCGTTCCCTGAATTTCAAACTTGGTGCGCGAGATTTTCGAAGTGTTTTCCAATTACCACAAAGCAGTCCTATAGTTTGTGTCCAATAAAATTGTTCATCAAGTTCACGAAATGCTCTCTACTTAATACACCCAAACGAGAATGTGCTGTTCACTGTACACAGTTCTTTCTCGATCATCTCTTTCAGTGTTGATGGCCACAAAGATGCAACCAGTCAGATCGAAGCGCCACCCCAGAAAGACGCCTTGATAAAGTTTCATACTTCGAAGGGCTTTGAAGTCGATTCTGTGCTACTAACAGAGTGACTGGGCCCGAGTTATAGAAGTGAACGCTCACGCAACTCTTGCATTCAATTCCTGCTGCACAAGGTGCTTACGTCTCGAATGTATAGGCATCGAATCCTCAGCTTAGGAGTGTCTTTAACATGTTCCTTCTCCAGTAAACAGAAGGCCGCCATTAGTACGGCACATCTGCCCTTTTTCCGGTGATGATGATAGTGATCAAAGTGGCCAGACTGAATTTCGGAAACGTCGTGGACGCCACTGACGACCGCCATGAATGCTCGGTGATCCGTGAAGTGAGTGGGTGAGCACGGTGCAAGTTTCTTAAAACCATCCAACATTACGCGTAACAACTGGATACTGCCAAAGTGGGATTTCGCATAACGCCGAGTAATGGTTGAAAACAAGTTTTTCAAGCAGACGACACGAAGATTCTCCCTTCGTCGCGTCGTTACTAGCGGGATGCTGGGGCTCCCGCTCTTCCTCTCGGCGCTGCGCGGCCGACGGGAAAACCCGACTTCCTGCATGGCCTCGCGCCAAGAGCGCAGAGAAAAAAATTTTCCCTGTCTTCCGCGCGCGGCGACGACAACGGAAGAGGTCGAAATCTCTGCAAAGTGTCGCCCGTAAAACTATCGCTTAGAAAGAAAAAATATCCGCAAAATGTTGTTTATAAAGTATTTATAAAAAAGTTTGGTAAACTATAACCTGACGCAACGTATAAGAACTGCAGGAAGCTCTCCGCCCTCGTATTCGAAAGGAAGGAATCGTGTTACGTACCACCCAGTCGGAACGCACCTGACGTCACGGAACGACATTCCATCAGCCCCCTTTGTACGAGATTGGTGCTCACGAAATCAAAGCTCAACGTGTCCAATGCCCCTCGGCGCCTCAACCGTTAAACAAAGCGGTTTTATTTATTTTTCGGCAAGGAGGGGGGGGGGCAACTTTTTTTGTGCAGTCATTACGTTGCCAGAGGACATCTTGTGTGTGATCACGTGCCAGATGTTACTGTCACTGCCGATTTAAGAATCGCAGGGCGTGGTCGAGTTCCGAGCGTCTTATTATTATCGCTCGCGCCAACCAATGAGGCTGCATCATGAGCCGATAAGAAGGCCGAATAAACTGATTACGAAGCGAGAAGCGTGTACGTAACAAACACCACACGTTTCTAAAGCTGCAGTCACACTGTTACATATTTACAAAATGAGACAGGGTGTTTCGTTATGCACCGAGAAACCGGCGGAGAGAAGGAGGCGAGAGCGCGCGGGGGCTCAGAACGCCAAATTCTCATTAACAGATTGAAAAAAAAAGAAATAGTGGGTATAGATTATCGGGGCATCTAGCCATTGAGGTGTACCCACTATCCTTTCAATGAAAGCCAATCGGAGCTCGGCGTCGTCCTGACGTCACCGCAACTACTGCGCAGGAACCAGACGACCTGCTCTCCCAGTGATTTCCCTACACCCCTTTTACGGGGGTGTACCCCCCTCCCCCCTTGTTTTTCCGAACGCACTCCCTTAATTCACGACGACTCCTCTTCTCAATGCCCCCCCCCCTACCCTCCCCCTCCCCCCGCCCCCCTAATTTCAATTCCTGAGGAAACCCCTGTGCTCTCCGCATATCACCGCCCCTGCCCCGTGCGTTTTACCCAATCCGCAAAGGTTTTTTGTTTTTTTTTGTACGATCAGCGCGACGGGACAGTCCTGTGAGGAAGCGACACGGCTAGACGGTGTCTTTGTACGATGTGGCAGTGTGACGGCGGCTTGTGAGGGAGCATAATAAAGTATAACAGGAAGGCCGGTCTCTCTAGGCCAATCGGCCGGAGGAATTTCCGGAACGACGGCCGGCCAAGCCCACGTCTGTAAAAAAGAGGTCGCAGATGAGGAGACCGGATGCGGCATGAAGTCCGAGGCGGTTTCCATTCTTCGCAAATGTCCGCCCGCCAGACGGACCCAGCCCCGCTCCAGAGACGCGCGCAGTCTGACGAAACCCGATTCTGTCAGGCACGTCCCGTGGTTTTTAGCAAAGACTTTACGGAGGAGAATAAGTTTCATTCCGCTCATTTGCATTATACAGCGCGCTTACAGCGCCCAATCATCTCCTAACGAGGGGGGGGGGGGGGGCGGGGCACGTTTTGTGTTTGAGAATGCATGCGCATCTTTACCGCCGGTGCACCGAGACACAGGGTCTCACTGCCTCGGACTGGCGCGAGGGGAAAACCAGGGGCTGCGGGGCATCCAGCCGTTCCAACAACGCAAAATCTGCCCGAGCAAAGGTCAATCGAATTTTGGGGATTAAAGTGCATGCCCTTAGTAAAGTATATGGTTTCAGCTTCGTGCAGTGCGTTCCTAACTATGACGCGGAGTGCGCGGTTGGTCGCCATGTGAAGTTAAAAATGATGACTCTGGTGCATATGGCCGTGCGTAAGGCACGCGGGCCTGGTGTCTGAGGTTGATAGAGGCATATGGGTGGTTTCATTTGAAATCGAACACGCTTGTCGGGGTGGGTCTTTCGATTATTTTTTTAATATATGTAATTGCTTCATTTCTGGAAAGAACCAAACCGCTTTTCAAAATTTTTTAAAAACATATTTCGCTTCACAAAAATTATTGAGCGGGAGCAGAGTGAAAATTGATTTTTTTACTCCGCGATTTTTTTACCCAGTTCTGTACGCTGGTGTGAATACGGGAAACATACAAAACTCACAGTAATTTTTTGTGCTCTTGTATGCTATTTCGACGATTTTTTGGTTAAAGGAAAATACTTTTGTATTTTTGATTATTGAGGTAAAAAATGCTGTTAACTATCAGACTTAGGAATGTCAGTTGCCATCAATAAAAAATTAAGAAAATACAATATGTAGCCAAACACGAGTGTTCTCAATCGAAATTAATTTACCCGCCACATTTGAACACACAAATAAGCAGTATAGTCTTTGCAGCGAAGCCGACTAAAGGAAACTGCGTTTGGCCGTTCAGAGAAAGTGGAGTGATTTTGATCACTTCTAGAGAAGGTACAACAAAAAAGGGGGAAATCCCATCAAGCCAACTGAAAGTTCATATGATCGGCAGCAATAATAAAAAAAATTGAACGAAATAAAAAATGACCTTTTTCGATAAAGTGGGTTCAAAATATCGGTTAATTTCATTTTCGACGATATTTCAAATTTTATATAAAAAATTCCGTGAAAGTAAAATAAACTAAACTTATGCCCGTCGATATTCCATGTATAGGGCTGCACCCGCACAGTATTTGGTAAGCGACAAATATAATAACTCATGAGTTACAAGGCTCTGAAGTTGTGACCGCATTGTCACGTGGGAGCGATTTCAATCCCTTCTAGAGAAGATACAACAAAAAAAGGGGGAAATCGCATCAAGCCAATTGAAAGTTCATATGATCGGCAGCAATAATAAAAAAATTGAACGAAATAAAAAATGGCCTTTTTGAATAAAGTGGGTTCAAAATATCGGTTAATTTCATTTTCGACGATATTTCAAATTTTATATAAAAAATTCAGTGAAAATAAAATAAACTAAACTTATGCCCGTCGATAGCCCATGTATAGGGCTACACCCGCATAGTATTTGGTAAGCGACAAATATAATAACTCACGAGTTACAGGGCTCTGAAGATGTCACCAGATTGTCAAAGAGACGATGTTTGGCATTTTTTACCTCAATAATCAAAAATACAAAAGTATTTTCCTTTGAACCAAAAAATCGTCGAAATAACATACAAGAGCACAAAAAATTACTGTGAGTTTTGTATGCTTCCCGTATTCATACCAGCGTACAGAACTGGGTAGAAAAATCACGGAGTAAAAAATCGATTTTCACCCTGCTCCACTCAATAATTTTTTGTGAAGCGAAATATTTTTTTTAAAATTTTTGAAAAGCGGTTTTGTTTTTTCCAGAAATGGGGCAATTACATATATTTTCAAAAAAATCGAAAGACCCACCCCGACAAGCGTGTTCGATTTCAAATGAAACCACCCATATATATTTCGCCGAATTATTTGCCCGTAGTGCACCCTCGAAGCAGTTTTGTTAAAGCGATAGATTTATATCGCGTGGAAATCCTTCACGGGCCCTGCTTTGTTCGTGTTGGTCGCACAACAGTAAAGGCGCGTTCACACCGGCAAGTCGTAGCTGTCGCGCGACAACTTTGTGTAACGCGAATCGCAAAGCGACAGGTTTGGAGCAGTCGCTTCCAGACCGAATTTTGCGACTTGTCGCCGAGTCGCCCGGCGGCTGAACCAATCAGCGGCGCCTCGGAAGTGACGTGAGTGCGCCTCGCGTTTGTTTACATCCGGCACGCCGAACTTCTGTGGGAGAAGCAACCAACATGTCCGTTCAACGCCTCGGTTCGCGGTAGCGGCCGTGGATACAGAGCCACGGAGGTCTCTGCGGCGGCTCTGGTCAGCGCTATTAAAGAATACCCATTGCTTTATAAACGCAGCACCCCGATTTGAACGAGCGCCCGAAAGAACTCGGCCTGGCAGCAAATCCGTGCCACTTCTTGACAGGTATGTACTGCGACGCGGCTAGCTCGAGCGAGTGCACGCCGATGTAGCGATGGTGCTGCTTCTTTGTACGGTTCCGAAAGACCCAGGTCAACATAACGAGTCTTTTTCATATGGCAACGACGACGCATGTGTAGCTGTGAGACAACGAAAATGGAAAAGCAGCGAAACGCGAACCCGAGCTGTGGCGGGGTGCACTGAACCGACGGCGGCTCCCGAGAGCTTCCGAGAGCGTAGCGACTCGCCGATCGCCCGCAGTGTGAACGTCGGTGGTCGCTTGTCGCATGTCGCTAGTCGCTTTCGCGACTGTCGCTAGTCGCCAGTGTGAACGCGCCTTAAGTCATGGTGAGAGTGCCCGCAACGGAGAGCAGCTCTTGGTTTGACGTCATAGCGAGCGCGACCAGTGGCGTAACTAGATATGACGGCGCCTATGGCAAATGAAATTTCGCGCGCCTCATAGCCCATGGCAGAGAAATTTCGCGCCCTCGGGGAGCCCCGCTGCCGTTTTGTTTCCCTAGGGCACATGTTGGGTGGACTCGGCTCGGCGCCCCCTCCTCGGCGCCGAGGCACTTGTACCCCCCTGCCCCCCCCCCCTCCCAGACATAATTACGCCACTGAGCGCGACCCGTTGCACCGCGCGGAGTGGGAAAAAACAGAATGTGTGTATGTGTGTGTGTGCATATGTGTGGGTGGGGGGGGGGGGGAGGGAGGGACAATAGTATCTGGAATACACACTGTGTATTCCAGGTATACGCCTCTGAGTCTGTACGTTTTACTCAACAATAGACTCCCATCCCGGCTTCTTATTACAGCGAGCTCCATTTAGAATCGACATCGATATCCGATCTGTACGTCTCCAAGGCTGTTTTAGACTGCATACATGTATTCCACATTCTCTTGCCCTAACCCGCCTTCCATCTATTTCCCACTACTTCGTGCCTGCTATAGTAAACCCAATGACATATTCCCCACAACGTCCGCATTTCTGTTGTCTTTAGCCGTTACACATTGTTCATATTCACCGAGGCATTCTACACACTCAATGCACTTACCGACTCTCTCAACCATAGAGCTCTTCACGCTCGTCATCATGAAAAATAACAGCTTATGAGCGCCACCAAGTGGCACAAAGCGCATGCGACAAAGAACGGTCTATATTCGTTCGAGCGCAACTACACAGCTCATGTTCAGGCTCAACTCACAACCCCCCCCCCCCCCCCTAAAAAAAAAAATCATTTCGGTTTTATAAATTTAATAACGGCAACGTTAATACATGCAAGGAAAGAATAACCGCAGCCATATACGCCCTAACAAAGCGGAATAAACCAACCCCCGAAACGTTGGGGTTCCCTGTCGGCGGCAAACCAACCGGTCCGGAAAGAGAACCGTTACACCCCGTTCACTCCTCAGCTGACAGTGCGGTGCAAGCCATACCGGTTCTCCGCACCAATCAACCGCCTGCCTTTCGTCACATGACCCGACTCCCTGCTCGTTGGTACGGGCGGGAACGTGATCACGTGACGGAAGATGGACGTGTGACTCGTCCAACAAGCGCGTAGCTCCCACCACACCATCATGCTTAGGCGTGAACACAGACGTTGACAGGAAAACCGCGTACAACGTCGACCTCGGTCTACTATACGGTTCCAGTTCGTAGACGCGCGACACTCGTTTCGAGTAGCGGTACACATATACGTACTGGCGATACGTACACACATTCGAGATAGCGATGCGAATAAATGAAACGTGTTAAAATTACGTAAGCTGCAGAGCGGAGATGCAGCATACAAAAGCGTCGGGCCCGGGTGCACCTGGAAAATTTGCCCCCGATCTCGATTCTCTACCATCTGCATAAATACGCAACGATAATATACCTCGGCGTCAGCGTTGTACGCGATGGCAGATTAAGCCCTCCCATCGATCAGTGCCCAAAAAGGAAGCAACGTCAACAACAAGCAACCTGGCGAATCGGGTGAGGAGCCATAGACTTAGTAATGGCGGATTTCTGTCTTTTTGCACTTTTTTCGTCCTAACCTGGAAGATCGTCGCCTCAAACGCCACGACAACACGCGCCACCAAAACTCGAAAAACTTGCGTGAAGCACATCAGGTCAGCTGATTAGTTTCCCGAAGTAATCATCGCTGCAAAAGACATTTAAAAATAAATAAGAAAGAACTAAACAGTGCAGATATGTGGTCGACTTGCCTTTCCCTGATTGCTAACGAACAGCTGGCGAAGGCATCTATCAAATTCGAAAGCATTATCATTATTTTTAATGAGACACGTCTACGCCACAGACCTATAGATCATGTTAATATGGACAGCTGAATTTCTTTTTTACGAAACACGAAGCGAAAGGAGTGGACAATGACGCCACTCATTTATCTTCGTGTTTCGTAAAAAAATAAAAAAAACACAGCCGTCCACATTAAATTGTTATGCTCGTGATTCGTTCTACCGCGTCCTTAGCGGCGAATACAGCAATCTGATTGGCCGCGAAGTGATAATGAGATGCTCGGGGTGTGCAAGGAGCATCACGATTATCTATGCACTGCATGCCTATGGTTTCCGTTCGTGACGTCACGATCAGAATTTGCGTCGCCGTGACGTCATGAGTTATATGATCTTGACTACCGATCATCGGTTGCGAACTATACAAGCGCGATGGTGTGTGTAAAAATAACAACGAAAGCTTGGAGTCGCCTCATCCTTAAACCAACATCGTCACAGCTGACAGTTTTGGCATTGCGCCGATTTCCATCGATGAACGAAAAATTAATACAAATAAAGACGTCACCGTGAGCGTTTGGACAATCGCGAACTGCGATCTGCGATCACAGTGACGCTTTTGGTCGCTATTTTTTTATAGCTCTACGAAGGCCCGTAACTTAGACCATGTATGTCGGAAATTTCAGTACAAGTTTTCTGGTATAATCATTCCTGCGTATTACCAGCGCCAGGAAGATAATAGACCTATTGCTAAAATACCCATGTATCAAGGAGAATGAAGGGAGGTCTATGTGCCGCACGTGATGGCGTCTGCAGCAGTAACTGTTCTAAAGCAAAAGCCTAAAAAACAAATGGTACCTTGCACGCGCGTTCGTCAACGCCATATTTTGGTATACCTACATTCCCAGCATTCTCCTTGATGTGACAGAAACACGCGCGTATAGAAGTCACTCAACTTTCACTGAGCGCGGTTTAGACGTCCTTTTATTTTTAATTATTATTAGCATTCACACGACAAGCGCTTTACAAGAAGAAAAAGAAATAAGTAAAATGAAAAGACACTTCTTGGCGGAAATACTTTCCTTTTTAATCTAACCTTCATTTGTCAGCGACGACCACGTTGTCCGCAAAAACGACTTCCGGGATGTGGGACGCGGTACGGGGAATTGAATGAGCGAGCACGGCCCCGCCCGGCCTCTCCAAAATTTATTCCACTTCCGGTAAGGTCCCCGATGAGACTTCCTCGATTAAATGCTCCAACGGGACCACCGGCCGGTCGACTGTCTTCGAGTCGCCGACTCGATTTATTAATAACGGGAGCTCGCGCGACACCTTCGACTCTTGTAAAACGACACTGGAGACATCCGTAACACAGAACGAAAAATATTAGATTTTTCTTTTTTGTACGTAAGCCGCGATTGCAAAAAATCACGCGTCTTAAATGCAGAAAAAATAAATAATTGAGGGTTTGTAATTACACAATGAGACTTTAAACGACCCACGAACAGGAAATATCCGTCATTTATTGAAGAAGAAAACAGTAGTTTTCGAGGGTATACTATTGGATTGCACGAAGGTGTCAATGAAACTACTTATTCTGTTCTTTCGTTTCAAATAATTCGCTCATAATTTGGGAATGGCGTAAAAGGGCAGTTTAAAATACTTAATATAAAAAACAGCATCAATACACCTGCAAAATTACAAATAATAAGTTTAAAACGCTACGGGTGGTCTGAGCTTTAAGAGATTAAAATATCTATTCGCTTCTACATGGTCTAGAAAACGGAAATTCCATATTCAAAGGCTTTCAAAGACACGTGGGTCACTCAAATAGACCACCTGTCTCGTTCCCCGGTGTGCAGCCAATGCAGCTTGATTTTCAACGGCCTGCAGGTTACAACTCATTCAAAATCGCTGTCAACTGTTCCTTTGCGGGGATGCAATAGTATGTAGGGCTATGAGTTACTTAAGCAACTTATAGTCCTCTCCTATGTAAGATAACAATAACCGGCGTAGTTCATGTATGATGTACGAGATAAGAAGGTATACACTCGCCTAAAAGGCAGAAATTGATCCCCCTAAGGGGTAAGCTTCTCCCAGGCCCTACTACAGGGTGCAAATCGCAGTAGCGACCTATTCCCCCCAAAAAAATATACAAAAAAAAAGAGGAAGAAGAAAAAAAAAGAAGCATGGAGCAAGTGCATCGATTGACAGATATTCAGTGGACCACTCAGTGACAAACCGGCTAATCTCCCAAAGGACTAAAGACTATGGCTGGGCGTCGATTGAAAAAAAACACGATTAACTGCTACCCTTTAATTAAATAATTAATCGATTAATCTGTTGCGTTGACAGTTAGGCATACATCTAAAAAATAAAAAGATCAAAATTACACTTTTTTTGGCTATGTACGTATTAGTGACGGTATGCTTATATCCTCATTTGAAACAGAAAGACGTGCCGCATTCTTATGTAAACCGTACATTCACTCTGACGACAATGACATGAATGCTTAATTGCATTGCCGTAGAGTACAACTGCTAAAATGGATAAATGCGCCGAAAGTAGTAAAGCCAGGCATTTTTCCTCCGTCGAAATTTCTAACTCAGAAACAACACAATATACAAGGTAAAAAACTTAAGAAACGAACTGAAAAAAAATAGATATTTTCACCGCGATGAAAGCATTAATCGAATCAATAATCGCCTACCCCTATACTACGCACTACCCCCTTCTTTGTATGGAGTCTGGGAGACCTTTACCACTTGTTTCCGCGTTTAATTTACTCGTCCACCAGCGAGACAAGAAAGCAAACACATGCGTGTGTGTACATACATACCGTTCGTTTTAAGTTTAGACACGCGGAAGTTGGCAGTGTTCCCAAACGGTCGAGGCGAGAACGCGATGAAAGCAGAGACCCAGCGAACTCCGACTTGCTCCATGACCGCGCCAAAACAAGGGGGACTTCTCCGCACCACTCTCGTGCACTCCGGTTACTAGAAGTCACCGACATGTTAAGAAACGCAGGGCCGAGGCGTGTCCCGTGCGTCTCATTATCGCTCCGCGGCCAGTCAGATTGCGGCATTCACGGATGTCACGGATAAGGAAGGACGCCCGGGAACCAATCACGTAGCAGGAAGCGGGAATTAACATAATAAGCCGCGCCCTTCGTTTCTTGAGCTGTCAGTGTACGATCGAAGGTAATGTGAATAGTTGTTTGTAGCCATTGGGGAGGAGGGGTAAATAGAAAAACAAACCCAACAACAACCCGCAAAAAAAAAAGAAGAAGAAAAAGTTCAACAATAGAACGAAGTAGAGGCACTAAAATTTGACCAAAACGTCTTCCGCGGAGGGAAAAACAAAAAAAAAAAAGAATACTAACGCAAGGAAGTGAGCGGGCGACGAGACGTAACAGCTGTGCTTGGCACTCAATACCCTGGTACTATTGCCTTATAAAGAAAATAAGAAAAAAAATGAAGAGGTACAAATATATATTGATATCTACGTTGGATATGTTCGTCGTTATCGATTATTCGTGGTTCAACCCAATACCCAGAGACTTGGTTGAGGAGGGGTTATTTATTTTCGTATATTTTTCCATACGCGCACACTTAGCATTCTCTTTTATTTTCCTTTTAAACTAACAGAATGGCAACAAAAAAAAACAATTAAAAAAGAAGAAAGAAAAAAAACGGGACGTTACCGGGTTTGTTTGGCGGAACAGGCACCGTATGCAGTGTAATGAACCCACGCCTTCCTTCCTCCACTCCACAAGTAACGAAGTTAACGTAATATGTACGTTTAAATATAAGACATGACAAAAAACGGCAAAATATTCGGGAGTAAATATTTCAATCAGACAAGACACAACCGGCTTATAAGTTGTAACACACTAAAACGAAAAAAAGAGGAGAGTAAAGCAAATTATGAGCAGCCGATGGCTCTTCTCCACTAATGAGTAACGTACATAATAATTAAAAAAAACTAATTAAATAATTACGATTTGTTGTAGTGGCCCCAGCTAGGTGGCGATAATTACTAGTGTCGAGACATATTGTCTCACGATCACAGCGATGCAACGAAAGCGGCAACCGATAGGAGATATAACACGACACTTGGCCCGAGGAAGCCACGGAAGTGCCGAAATGTCCTAACCGCGTTAGGTTAGGGCGCCGGAAGGACAACGCGCAGTAGTGCAGTGTCCCTATACCAGTCATCTTCGATCTCCGAGTTTATAAACCGAGACACGACAGTGGCTTTAACGCAGTAGAGACGCGAGCGAACAAATGAGACCTCCGCGCGAATGCAGCTTCGCGCATGTCAGATCTTTAATAATACTTCCTACTAATAAAAAGGAAGGGGAAAAGGAGAGAGCACGCAGGGAGCGACGACGGATCAATGAGTGGCGTGAGGTGTTACTGGGGGCGCTATGCGAGCACGCAGCGAAGGAAGGAAGGCTTACCTGGGTTTCTTTTTTAAAGGTATCACAGTGTGTCCGTCGTACGTCGTGGAGTAGGAGACATCCACATTGAAATAACGGTTACGGCGAACCACGCGAAGTTCGCATCGCACACACGGATCAACCTACCGGCCGACAGCTCCGTGCACGGCCCGAGCAAAAACCAGAAAGCAGACGGACAAAAACAGCGAAGGCGACCGTTTCGCCGCCGCTCGGCGAATCTGCGAAGCTGCTACAAAAGAAAACTAAACTCCTCGTAAGCCACGGGTGAAATTTGTCAAATTAAGCTATGCGAGTTCTTATTTTGTACATATTCGATTAAATACACTTCCGCGAGACCATTATAGACCATTTACGTTGGTAATTTCTAGAGCGTTACGTAACGGCGTTTGCGTCTTTCCGTACGCCTTCGCAGATGGCGCTCTGTGCGGCCCAACAATGCATGTGTTCCTTTTACGCGGTTTTCGCGCTAAGCCTAAAAATGCGGTAGTTTACCGAGTTCAAAAAATGTGCCTGTTCCGTTCATTCATTTTGTTTGTGAAAGTGGTCTGAACTTGCGCAAGGTATCCCTCGCGCGAAACGCAGCCATGGATCCCAATTTAAGCGACTCGCTGGGTTACGCTCTGAGCCAGTTGAGCACGCCGGTACCCGAGCGGTCGCGCAGTCGCTTCAGCAACCGGTCTTTCTTACAACGGACCCAAGACAGCATCTCGCCTTCGTCGCGAAGAGTGTCTCCCTGGCCTCCGAGTCGACGAAATGGCAGCCGCGTTGCCGTCGCAGACACCCTCATCAACTCCACAACGGACTGTGGAACCGGCTTGCTTCGGAGGTCTGTCAACGTTAGTGCCAATCCCGGAGCGACCGATGTCACCTTGTTCACCGCCGCCGCATTGGCCAGCGAACATCCGGCGGTTTCTGCCACAGCCGGTATCTACGCAGAGTTCATGGAAGCCTACCATTCATACGCGAGCGAGCACGACATCCTTGACCTGCTCGACAAATATGAGGCCCTGTGCGAGAAGTACTTGCCAATGCTGAAGAAAGTAGCCGAACGCATGGTGTCCAGAACGGGTGACGCGGTGTGGCAGGAAACTCAGTCTTGCCTGACGTTGCTGACAGAAGAACGCAACACCTGGCAGCTGACCAAAGTTTTACTTCGCGACCAACTCGAGTCCGCCGAGCAGCTCGACGACGAGGAACAGATGATCGTCGACGGCGTCGGCGGCAAGGAGACCAGCGACCGCCAGATCGTGGATGCGCTCTACGCGAAAGACGCGCTCATCCGGCGCGCCCAACTGGTGGTGGACTGGCTGGAGCGTTGCGCCGCCCTCGACCACGAGTCCGAGGACCGCGTTGAGTACTTCGCGGACGTCGGCGGCTGCGCGTGGGAGAACACGCTGTACCGGTTACAGTCCCAAGGTGATGGCGGCGTGTCCAGCTGTGTCAGCCAGCTCGACCCGGACGCCCCCTCGCGACTGCAGCAGCCACTACACGACGAAGACCGCGAGGACGAGTGCCGCCTGTTCCGCAACGTCTTCTGCCATCTGCGCAAGGGTCAGCTGCAGAGGGCTCAAGAGCTGGCCATGGAGAACGGTCATCATTGGCTGGCCGCCGCGCTCGAGGGCTGGAAGGCCCATCACGACCCCAACTACGGCGGCCTTCTCAACGGAGCCAGTTCCTTACAGCCTGCCGAGGGCAACCCGTACAGGGACCTGTGGAAGGAGGCCGCGTGGGACGCCGTAAGCGGTCCGAACTGCTCCGTCTACGAGCGTGCAGTCTACGCCGCCCTTTGCGGGAACCTGAAGGGCCTGGTTCCTGTCTGCCACAAGTGGAAGGACCTCCTGTGGGCACACATGCGCCTCCTGGTGGACGTTGGCATCGAGCAGGAACTTCGCACCGCGACGGAACAGAGCAGGAGCCTCGAGCCTCTGCCGCCGGGCTACCCGAACCAACGCAGGACGCTGCAAGAGGTGTTCAGGGACCTGCAGGCGACGCTGGGATTCGCTCGTCAGGGAGAGCTTGGACTGGAACACGTCGTGCAGCGCTGCGTCATCCTCAACGACGTGCGGGGCATGGCGGAAGAGATGAAAGAGTGGCTCGCCAACGAGGAACGCCGAGTGACTGTTCCAATGCAGACGGTGCGCTTCGCGGCCCACATGGTGCTCCTGGCGCGGCGAGTGGGAGGGTCGCAGGCTCCGAGCCGCGAGGCCTGTGATGCCGTCGTGCGCTGCTATGTCTCACAGCTGGTCAGCGAGGGACGGGCGGAGCTCGTGGCAACCTACGCCGCCACGCTTCCGACTGCCGACCAGGTGTCCAGCTACGTCCGTCTGCTCAAAGACATGCCGGAGGACGACCCCGAGCAGCGGGAACTGTGCCTGACGCTTGCGAGGGAGGCTGGCCTCAACGTACCCCTCATCACGCGCACGCTGGTGGAGCAAGTCCGGCTGGCAGACGATGACTTTGCGGCTCCAGAGGAGGCGTCTGCAAGGCTGCGATCTCCGGACGTCACTCCCGAAGACCTCCGGAAGGTGGCCTCGCTCGACTGGCTGCTTTTCGACCCGTCGACGCGGGGGAGAGGCCCTCAAGCAGGCCAACGCGCTCATGCGGGGCTTCGTGTGCTTAGGCAAGGTCGCGGCCGCGCGCGAGGCCTTCCGGCGCCTACCTTCAGACTCTGTCGACGTAGTGTCCGCGCAGTGGTCCAGGACGACGGAGGGACGGTCGGCCGCGGCGGACGACGAGAATGCGGTGCGCGAGTTCTTCTGCTTCCAGGCACTGCTCCAGGCGCACCAGAGCTTCCAGGACTGGTTCGAGCAGTTCCACCGCCACAAACCCGCCCCGCCGGAAGAGGTGGCGCCTGGGGCACGCTTCTCGGAGAAGGTGGCGCACGAGCACCGTGTCAGGAGCCACCAGCTGGAGCTGCAGCAGTGGCGTGGCACAGTGAGCACGCTGGCACGGGAGGTGGAGAAGGATGTCTACAACGTGCTGCTCTTCGTGGACGGTGGCTGGATGGTGGACCAGCGGGAGCAGGCAGACGACGCGCGCCGACGGCAGATGGAGGCGCTCCGGCGTCTGTGTATACCACAGCTGACGTTCCTCCTCCACGAGGCTCTGCTCGAGTCGGGGCTGGCGGCGGACTGTCCGAGATTGTTGGACGTTGTGGCGTCGGAAAAGCAGGGACTGTACCGCGAGTTCGGGCACGAAGAGCTGCAGACGTTGCTGCGGAGGAGCAAGGGGGTGTCGCTGCCACTGCTTGACGAAGGACTTGATGCGCTGGGCTATCCCCTGGAGTGAACGAAAGCGACGAGAGTGTTTTGAGAAAGTGGGCCAAGTCTCGACAGTTGCGCACGTCCTCGTGCGACTGTCGAAACAGACGAGAGAAAAAATAACACTGCCACCGACGCTGCTTTGTAACTTAGCTGCTGGAATTCTGTATTTTTTGTAGGGGAAGGAGTGGGATGGGGGGTATGTTTTATTTTTATGCTTTGGGTTTTTTTTGAGGGAATGTTGTTGTTACCTATTTCCTTTTAACAGGACTGTTTCGTGTGAAGCGCGAGTTAACTCGTGTTTCTCTGCAAGTTGTCCTCAATTGTTTTGGTTATGTTCTCTTAAAAGCATTTCTTTTATTGTTTCTCCCGTTAGGGAGGCATAACTATGATTCTTGCCAAATGGTCCGGAGCTATTTGTATAGGAAGAAGACGAAACTAGGAGCGGAACCAATTGAGAAAAAAAAATGTTTTATACTCCAGGGGAATTTGAGACTCCCCACTCTAGCACTCTGATTACAGTTGACACAAATAAATGTAAGGCTCAACATTTCCTCTGCATATTTTGTCGTTGATTGAGTACTGTGATCTGAAAATGTGCAAGTTTTGAACCACTCCTCAAACTGTTGACCCAAAACTAGGGTTCCAGTTGGAGTTTCGGAGCTAATTTTGATCACAAGTTTGGCACCACTCTTATTCAATTCCTTACACTCCAATATAAAAAGAAAAGAAAAAGCAAAATATTGTCTTAAAAAATTCGCAAGACACGCAATGCATAAAAAGAAATGTGGGGGATTGTAGCTTCCACTGTCATAAGAGCACTGCCCCCTTCCTGCAAATTTAAACCAAAATGCTTTACCCAGACAAACGTAAAATGTCTCTTTTTTTCCTTTTCGCAGCCACTTTGTATATGAGAGTAAGTTAGTAGATGAGTCTGAGAAGACAAATGTTAGCGTCAAGTGTCTAAATTCTTTTCTGTTTAATTTGCAAACCTAGCGCTGTACTGAAAACCAACAAAATCTCCACACCCGTGGGGATTTACGTGACTGGTACAACAGGTGTACCGGAGCCTGTGCCAGCATTTCTTACAAAGCCAAGGATGAGAGTTTGGTAGTTGGTTGAGTATGAAACAAAATCTAGGAAACCTACTACATTGCCGATAACCCCGGCACAGTGTGTGTGCTACATTATACCTTTGCCAGATTACAGCTTTTCCATTTACACCCTGCCTGGTCACTATAGTCCGTCTCACTATACTCCGTTTCACCTATGTCGTACCGCAAAGAAGGCTAGAAGCGCAAGCTCATAGCGTTGGGAGCTGCTCTTAACGCACGAGAGCTCGTACCGCCGAGATCTGCCCTTGAGCAAGGAGCTCGCGCTTGTAGCCTTGCCTGCGGTACATCATAAGGTGAATCAGAGTATAGTTGTGTGCAGGCTACTCAAAGGCACAGGTGCAAAAGTAACACAAGCAGTTGGAGGGAATGGAAGGAGCAGTCGCCCTCTTTACCTGGACTTTTGTGCTTCCCAAATGTCACTTGTTTTATCGGGGATTAGCCTGCCACTTCAAATTTGTACAAAAGGGGCTTTTGTGTTCTAACTTATCAGTGTGCCACGAGGCACTGACTGTAGCGACACCAGTTGAGTCCAGAGTTGAGCACGTTGTACTTGTGTATAACACACTCCGTGGAATCGGCACTTGGCCTGACAAGCTTCTTCAGCTCGACGAGATATTTGTCTAAAATGTGCATTGCGCACTTGGAAATATGGTAGATGCCTCTATGCGCACGCGGACCAGTTACCACACTGGGAAAAAGTGCAATTGGCTTGCCCAGCCTTGCTGCACTGCTGTAGTGAAGGGGTGAAGATGGGAGAGTGGACTCTGCCTTGCCCTTTCTATCCACATCAGCTCCAAGTTTGACGTGGAAAGGAAGACCCTCTCTGGTGACTTCCATCTTGCAAACCCTACTTTTGTGCGGACCGTGCCTGGGGGACTCTGCTGCCGAGTGCAACTGCAAGCGCATGGCATTGGACAATCTGCTCTGCTATATTATCAACAGCTCTCTTGCAGGGCGTGGCAGGTCCCAAGCATTATTGCTCATCTATGCTCCACGGCCAAAGGAATTGTGGCATTGGCCGTTGAGAATGGCAAAAGAATGAATCGCGAAGTAAACAACATGAACATAACGCCCCGTTTCTCGACCCGTCGGTGACTCTAGGCTTCATAGTTCCGTTGACATACCTTTAGCGCCTTGAAATGGGCGACTGCCATGACACAAAGATCTCTTAGGAGGTGCGTAGGAGCCCTTGCTAAGGCTAAGGAGTCGGGAAGGTGATTTTCTAGCACTTAGCTCATTAAATGGTTTCGGGTCGGACATCGATCGTGCCTTACCCTCACTCCAAGCATTCGCCGCCGACTATATACACGTTTGCAAGTACGGTCACAGGGTGCCGCCATCTTGCTCAGTTGGGGTGTGCTTGGACATATCATGATCCGATCATGATCCGATTATGGGCAACTGAGCAAAATGGCCGGTGCCCTGTGGCTGTACTTGCAAACGTGTATTGCTTCACTCCTCTTCATATCAGCTACACCACACAACATAGTTAGCACAAACACTAACGATGCTTTTCACATTTTACTTGGACAGGGCATTGACGAGCACCAAATTTTACTCATCGGGTTAATGGCCTGAATGATCGCTTTCTGCTACACTAGAAGTTTTGATGACAGCCTTTAAATTTTAATGAAAAATACAGAAAACATTGGCGATTCTTGTTCGTGCTAACTGTGCCGTGCTCTGCCGCCGAGGCACTTAACAAAGAAAGCAGACTAATGTTGCGAGGTATACAAATCAGCATGCCAGATTCAAACATCCAACATATTTATTTGTTCTAGTAGTACTATGTGAACGTACAAAGTGAGGGACTGACTCTCCTTTCAACATAAACGCGACAAAATGCCGATGAGGTGACTGAGAAGATGAGGCGAAAATGCCATTTTTGTAGGACTAGTCTCCAGGCTGATCTTTTTCAACACTGCTCGTCTCGGGAGCGGGTCTCTTGGCCTTCTTCCTTGCCCTGCTTGAGTCCAAGGCAGGACCTTCTGGTTGATCTCGTGACGTCTCTTCTATGGGAAAAGAAAAGACAGAATTGGACATACCAGAAACTCGCAAGATGAGACAGTGCATATTTCAGCTCCCTGTGTATATCGACTGGCTTTCTCCAGGGCTGTGCAGAAAAGTAGCACATAAACGTGCCCACTACTGCATAAATATTTACTGTTTATGCACTCATGCATAAACGGTGCAGCGCTCTGGGGCTCCTGCGACATATACTTTGTTGCCACTTTGAGGACACTTCGAGGCATGGGTGGTACAGGACGCTAAACACATTGATCAGAGATATGTTCCAAGCACCATACTATACTAGGCATCAACTCTTGAGCCATGTTGTCATGGCTAGCTTAGTTTACGCAGTGCCGCAGCCCTGCACTGCTATGAGAGCATGTGACTTTGTCTTGAGTGTCATTCGAACATGCTTTCGTGCGAATAAGACTTCAAACGAAGCCATGCGCTCGCGTAAGTAGCTTTGACAGCATTAGAGCTAGCAATGTAGACTTTCCATTTTCCCGGGAGGGGCAGGCTGAGAAGTTCTCCGGGGGGGGGGAGGGGGTGCTGCACGTTATTTTTTCGCTAGAACTGGAGATTGAAGCTAACGAAAGCACGCTGGGATTCCATTTCCCATGTATTTTGTCAATGAAGGCAACGCGGGCGTTATTTTGTTCACATGCCACTACTAGAAGCGCGTTACATAGCACGTAAACAGCATCTTCTTGGTAAGGATCAAGGCCTGGGCCCGGTGGGGGCTTTGCCCCCCCCCGGATCTCACCAGGGAGATCACAAGCCCCGTTGTCCGTCCCCCCCCAAGTCTATGCCTATGGTTAGAGCACTGCTGAAAATATGCTAGCCTCAAGAAAAAGACACAGACAAAAAAGGAAGTTTGCGACTGTATTTTGATTTGTTGATCAAACCATCATACGCAGAATTACGTTCCACGAGGAACGCAATGAATGGCAACGTCCAGTCTCAGCCTTCTTGGCATGCACCGCCATGTCTTTAATGCCCATGGCTCGCTAGAGCGACAAACAGAAACTGGCAACCGACAAACCTCAAGATCGTGCGGCATGCGTGTGTTGCCTTCCGATCTCTTGGTGCTCACGAAACAAGCACAGGTGATCGCAAGTCTGCCAGAGATAAATTTGCGCGCATGCTGCATGTGCTTGAGGTTGGTTAGTGTCGGTTGTTTTTGTTTACTGCTCTAGCCGGGCTAGGGCATGAAGCCGGCAATCCTCCTCTAGCACCTTTTCTATTTCCTTCTTGATATTTCAGAGGCTCCAGTGTCTCGGCGTCCCCTCACATGCCTCTTCTGTTTTTGTTGTTGTCCCTAACCCTCCTGGCAGCTAGCACACTTCCTATTGGTGCACGCACCGCTCCGCTCCGAAATCCGAGTTTGGTTCAGTACGAATGCAACTCCGCATTAAAAGTTGACGTCTAGTGTAGTACAGCCTTGAAAAGACAAAAAGCTTGAGAAACAGCGACGGCGATACCTTGAGCGGCCGGTTGTTCGGACTTGGCATCAGAGTTGTCGGCCTTCTTCTTCGAGGCCTTGCCCTTTTTTCGGGATGGCCTCTTGGCGGTGGGAGGGGGTGACCACTCCTCAGACGAGGAACCAGGGGAAGTGTCTACCTGCAGGGTGCCCTCCCTCTCCATGAGCTCCTCGAAACGCGTCCCTTGGCGGGTGTTGGGCTTGTTGGCAAACTGCCGTTCACGCAGCCGCTTGCGCCTCGCGCCCACATCCGAGGTGTCCTCGTCCTCTGAGCTGCTCACTCCGCTCTGCTTGCTTTGCTGCTCCTGTAAAACCAACGGGGAAGGGAAGTTGACAGACGATTGAGCAAAGCTCAGAACGCATTGAGAAGACATACAGATGTCGGTGAAGGCCTAATACCACCGAAACGGCGTAAGACCGTAGCAATGCGAGAGGATAAAGCGTGTGTCGATTTGGCTGAAGGTTAAAGGCTGCAGGTTAAAGGCTGCAAGGGTAAAGGCTACAAGGCTCAAGTCTGCAAGGTTAAAGGCTGCTAAGATTAAAGGCCGAGTAGAAGGTGAGCATGTCGATTGCTATTGCACTTCATGGCAAACAACGAGATCTAGAAATTACTAATGACCACGGTATTCGACGACGGCAAAAACAAAGAAGTTACAGATCTGAATAAACAAAGGCCGAGGAAGTCTGCTCAAAACAGTGATCTCAGGGTGGGAGGTCGAGGTGCCACTGCAGAGTACCGGGTCTCAAAAAGTACAGTCGAGAAGTATGTCCTAGGTTGGAGGCAGGCAGACATCAATTTCTTTTTGTCCATAAAGTAATGTGTCTTTTATAAATGTAAATATTCGTCTTAGAGCATATGCCACACTGTTAGTGAAACTAAAATTTGTGCTTGGCGTGCAGGAAAAAACAACTCAGCACTAAGAGGCTTAAAGAGACATGGCCTCGTCAAGCTGCAAGTATAGCAGCCTATTTTTCTTCTTGCAAGAAATGCAAAAATTAAATAAAAATTGTGTAACAAAAAAGAACATACTTCAATTGATCAAAGACATAATATCCGTAAAATTCTAAATTCAGAAAAAAAAAAAGAAAAAAAAGCTTTTGTAATGTAATTATGCATATTAACGGCTTTTACATGTTCAGATTTATGATGATGCAAAAATAAGAATGTGAAAGATAAATATGGCTGCCTAGAAAACCCTGCTGAAGCAGGATTGTTTCCCAAGCTTCCATTCAACCACTGCAAGAGCTTGATCAGTCTGAATTTAAACTTAATTGTCTATGCTCTCAGACAGTTGAAGGCCTACATAGAGGTGATACCCTAACCAAGAGATTTTAAAGGTTGTTTAGAAATTATACCACTACTACATCCAACAAGTATCCTTCCTTAATTCTCAAATTCAAAAAATACATATTGATGCAGGCAATTTGTCACAATATCACAGCCTATACACCAACTCATGTTTACAAACAAACCGGAGCGCCCCTAGCCGGACGCCACCTGGCGCCGCGCATGCGCGGTGGATGGTGGGCAAGAAGCCCGCCGTCGCCCATAAACAGACCATTGAATTGCGTTGTTGTCGGCGTCGGTGGGAGTCCCCGTGCTAATTTTCGCGTTGGAATTGTTGATTCTACGTCCTCCTAACAATGTCCGACTACTTGAGCGGCTTCAGCAAAATTAGCGAGGCAAAACTTTGCGTGAATAATGTGACGTGCGGCGATTCATTTCACGTGGACGCCGCAGAATGGGCGCTAAAGCCTGACTCCCACGATGAGATTCTGCTCGCTATTCTCAGTCGCGACGTCGCTCGGGCTGCAAAAGCGTGGACCGTAGCTGAGATGGTGGACGTCGATACTGAAAACCGCAAGTAGAATCGGGCATTACAAGTCGGTGATGGCCACTGGTACCAATGATCAACATCTTCTTGTATCTACTGTTTACACTTAGCCTACTTACCCCAACCAACCTTCAAAAGCTGCTTTGAGGCCTGCACTTAGTTCTTATCGCAATTACCGGGTCAACGTTTGGTTTACGGGCCGCTGTCGTTTGAACGAGCTGACGACAAAAAGCAGACAAGTTTGAAAGAGCAGACGACAGTTCGAACGCATGCGCAATGGAGTGCAGGCAAGAAGCACTGCGTCCCGCGTCAACAAACCATTGGAATGTCACGTTGTCGGCGTCTGTGTGAGTCTGCATACTCTTTTTTCGCGTTGGAATTGTCGATTCTACGTCCTCATAGCAATGTCTTACCACTTTAATCGCCTGAGCGAAATTATCAAGGCTCGTTACGCCGCTAAACTTTGCGTAAATAATTTGACGTGCGGCGATTCATTCGCATGAACGCCGCAGAATGGACGCCAAAACCATGATGAGATTCTTCTAGCTATTTTCGGTCGCGACGTCGCTCGTGCTGCAAAAGTGTAGAAGGTAGCGGCGATGATCGACGTCGATACTGAAAATCGGAAGCGGGAACAGACCAAGCGTACCAAGTCGGTGATGGCCACTGGTACCAATGATCAACATCTTGTATCTACTGTTTACACCAAGCCTACTTAAGTCTTTTGAGGCCTGCAATTACTTCTTATTGCAATCACCGGGTCAAAGTTTGGTCTACGGGCCGCTTTTGTTTGAACGAGCAGACGACAAAAAGCAGACAAGTTTGAAAGAGCAGACGAAAGTTCGAACGATCAGGCGGCCGTGTGAATTTGAAGACGCACTGAACCCGTGGGTGGTCCGGACAACTTGGCGGTTTTCTCTCGTTCATGTTGGAACAAAACAAATACATCTGGCGACCACAAAGTGTTGCCCGCACAAGCAATCGTAGTTCGACAGCGTCTGGTTTGCCCTTTTCACGGCTACTATCCACGTTCTCGGACGAACGGAGGGGGCAGAAACACATGAAAACTGATCTTCAAACCTTTCCAGACTCTCTTGGTACAGCCCCCGTCGCAGCATTTTGACGAGAAGGCAGGTTTTTTGTCTGGTTTGCTTCCGAGAGAACACAGGAATGCATGTCTCGCACGGCGACTTCTGCCCACCGCCCCAGACCGGAAGTGCGCCCGACGCGCCACCACCGCGGCGTGACGTAGGAGAGTTGAGTTCGTGTATAATATATACTAGCCACAGTTCTATTTTGAAAATTTTAGTGAAAGGTGCAATTGCCACATCAACAATCACCAATTTTTTAAATCTTTTTATACTTTGATTATTTTGTTTTGGAAGAGTGTCCTCCTAACAGGACAGCTGCGCTGCGGCAAGCGAGATAGCTAGAACCACGATGCCAACTCCCTCAGTGTCACTTCTCTGCAATGCATCAGTACCCAAAGAAAAGCGCACTCAACAGTGCAACTAGCTCGCATGTTCGAAGACGAGAGTGCGTTATTCAAAACTATGACGCAGCAATCACATTACTGAGCAGCGCGTCGTTTCTCCTTACAATGGACCGCGGAGGTCGCTATGAGCTATCTAAGCCAATCCAATGCCGCGCAAGTGTCATGTGGACCTTCGAACGCAAGTCATAAGTCTCAAAGATAGAAAGAACAAACCTCTTCTAGCAGAGCCAGCTCTTCATAGTACAGATATCGCTGATACTCCTGATACCACCGAATACGGTGTAACGACCGTAACAATGCGAGAGACATGACAGAGCTTGGTGTGTCAAGCAGCTGTCAGTCAGTGAGTCTGTGTTGGTTAGTTTGCCCGTCAGAAGAAAGCAGGTGATGTCGTATCAGCGATCGGCGCTACAATGTCACATAACGCGAAGACGGCAGCGTCTTGCCGGCCTTCCTCTTGTTCAGAATGTTTAGAAAGTTAGACGGATAGAAAGGAGTAGCAGCTGTACTGGCTGTGTTCCGTATACAGCTTGCACCACCAAGCTTCACGGTTGGGCAGATATGCTCTAAAAAGTATGGGGAAATAAAAATACTGGGGCACTAGAAAAGACAGCTAAAAGGTTCATACCGAACAAGACGGAAAAACAAGAACTATTAAGATATTTTTTAAAATACACTTGAAAAATTCCTGTTTGTCGGAAGCAGAAATACTGGAACTGGAATACATGTTTCTAAAAATATCATGGATGTTCTCACACTCTTTAGAACTATTTGGGTGCACCTGAAGAAGGACATAGGACTGGTCCAACAAGCAATGTAGCTTCCAGTGCACCGTTAGCCCTAAGGGTGAACGAATTATAGGGGGCTTTCCCTGGTGGTTATAGCCAAGCGCATGGCTGTTCAGCACATGCTGACGGCGAGCTTCCACAGGGCTTTTGCAACATTCATTCCACACCATCAAGACTGTTGGTCTTGGGAACCTGTAAGTGCGAGCAGATTCTGAGTATACACACCCAGTGAACAGTGCACTCAAATCTGGTGCCCAGTGAATCCCTGTAAGATACAGCCATAGTTTTGATGTTGACATTTTTGCACCCAAACTAAATTTCCCACAAGATTTACATTTTGCATTTTCCATGGTGCTAAGTGTGGTAACAAAAAAGCAAGCCAGACTCAATGGGTTCGAAAGTACTTACCATCAAACATGAAAGCATTCTTTTAGTTTTTTAATCTTGTATTCTTCCTAAGCAAAATCATATGGACCTCTAAATCAGTTTTGTGTGCTCCCAAATGTGGAGACTCTTTGCATTGGCCTCCACGTGCTCGGTGCCAAAGCCCACATTCCCCGCCTGTGTGAACAGTTGTTGAATCCATCATCGTCTCCTGTGCCAAAGACGACATTCCCTGCCACTCTGGGACCCTTTGAACCCCACCACGTAAACAGCGCCGAGGACGGCATACCCCGCTAGCCTACCGGCAAACATTCGTTGATGTTCGCATTACAGTACCGAGCCGGGATTTCTGCCAGACAGGTGCTGTGGCGCTCGCCCGTGCCCTTATATGGGTATGAGATCCTCGATTGGAGCTTGAGGGGGCAGGAGACAAAGGGGTCAGGCTGATTATACAAGGAGATAGCAGGCGGGGTGTGGGAAGTCTTGATTTGATGGTCTCCGGTTAGAGTCTTTGGTAGGGGAGTCCTCATTGTGGGAGCCGACAAAATACTGCCGCATCCGGAGGAGAACGGGACTAGGGGCGACGAAACGTAAGTCGGTAAACCGTTTGATTGAACCAGCAGTGTTGTGCGACTTTCTTGAGAACGACTGAAGAGTGCCTCGCATTGAATTCGGCGTAGTGTAAGGTCGAACGATCCCACACAATTCACCTCGAGAAGCCACCGTGCTTTTGTCCAAACCAAGCGCCTCTTTCAGCAGTGGTCTCATGACATAATGCAGGTCACACATATGGTAAGAAACAAAATGTTCCAAACAAACCTCAGACTGCACGATAACAAAGCCTCGGTGTCCCCTTCATAGCACCTTACACTCTATTCGAGCAAAAAAAAAAAAGAAAGAAGGAAAAAAGGTAAGCTTGAACTTTTGTTTGAAGTGCAGCGATTCTCAAAATATTCGCAATAAAATACAACTATCTCCAATAGTGTCCAATGCTCTAAAGTGTGTCAACTGATACAGAAAAACAGAAACGAAAGTATTTCTGAAATACTATTTTGAACTGCGATAGTGTCCAACCCTGCCCAGCTTAACGTGATATCCCGAGAGATGCCCCACCCCCCAAAGATAACTTGCCCCCTATTTTTGGCACAATTCGCAATTGTTTTCAAAAGCATTGAAAGAGGGCCGATGTCTAGTAAGTACAGGGCCTCGGCCAATGGTGACCTCGGCAGAGATGGTGTTACTTAGCCAAAGCGGGAGATAAGAGAACACTGCTGACTGGGAAAGACAGTCGTCTTTGGTTCATCGCCGACCTCACGAACACAAGTTTCTGTAGGTTTCAAAATCTAAAAACTAGCCCTTTTTCAACTTTATTTTATCGCACGCTCAAAAGTTGGCTTACGCCTTATTTTCACCTAATTTGGCTTTGATTTCTAGGTCAGACAATACATAGTTTACCTCTCTCCCCCCCTCAATCCCTCCCTAAGTTTGTGATACAATTTAGTGTAATAATTGAATCAACGCTTGAATCACATTACTAAAGGCTAGTCCTGTGTGAATAGTGAATTTTGAGTTTGAAGCGAATTCAAGGCGAATAGTGGTTTTGGCCGAATATTTTTTATTCAAATATTGAATAGTTTTTCAATGCCTTTCACTACCGTTGTATTATGCTTAGACGAAAACCCAGCTAAACTCGTAAGGGTTGTCTTCACTTCTTCATTTATAAGCTAAGTTTAATCTATCTATATTTACTAACTGTGACCTCAAAAGGTCTGATGTCTTGGGATGGCAAGTAAACAACGGATTTGGCATAAAATGAATCCCATAGAGATGGCCAACTATACCCAATTGAGTGAAGTTACAAATCTTGCTATATAAAATATTCTTTTTAATCTCGAGTTAAAAAAGAAAGAATCACGCATGATGAACGCAGGTTGTAAGGGCATATCTGCCTCACATATACTCTTGATTAACAGTCAGTTTAATTTTGAAACTTTTACTACAATGTAGATTTATACATTTACAAAGTCCCCATTTATTTTTATATACAGCTGGCACGCGTGCACCATCCCGCTTTGAATGTATGCTTTTCTTCCAACCAACTACGCAACTGCGTATATTCATACTCTTTTCAAGTGTTTATCGTGACGGGTTACCCCGTTGAGTGCGCTTCTTACCGAGCACCATTGTAATGCAGAGAAGCAACACCTGCAAAGCTCGCTTCTGCAAGTATTGCTTCTCCGCAGTGCACCAGTGCTCGGTAAAAAGCACGCTCAACGGGACAAGACCGCCGCAGTCAATACTTCGAAAAATGTGAATAGTGCAGTTCTTCTTGAAGCGAATATTGAATAGCGTATTATTCAAAACTACCATTCGAAACTTTGAATATTTGCACAGCCCTACTAAAGGTAGACACAGAGACTAAGAAGATCTGCTGGGAATGGAAGCGGGTTTACACATCACCCTGGAAGGGTTGAAGAACGTTGGCAGTTCACAGCCAAGCAGACACACAGAGAGAAGGAACGAGGTGGGCTAGTACAGTTTGTTGCAATGCAAGAAAAGCAGGCCAGGCTCCTCCCACAAAGCTTTCCACACTTACCTCTTTCGCTGAGTGGACGCTGAGTGAACCACCAATTGTGCAAGCTTAGAGCTTTGTTGGAGGGGCTTTCTCCAAGTTTCTAACTTGCAACAGGCTGTAGCTAACGAAGCCGTAGTGCTTATTCTCTGGAGTCACCTAAAAAACGCCAGGCCGGGCCGCAGATTGGACATGAATGCTGCACTGGCGTTCGCCCGAGACCCGTGTTCTCACCGAGTGAATGCGAGTCCCAGCCAAACGCTGATGATAAGATTATCATCAGCGCTTTCGCACCGCCAGCTTTGTGCCGCTTGCACGAGCGATAACTTTAGCGCACCCCTGCGCTTCCCACCTGCTTCGAGTCCCCTAATATTGACCAATTTAGTGATTTCCAGTGACGCTTGGCGAGTTTTTAATTGAAACCAGATGTTTATTTTCACTAATTAAAAAGATGATTAACAGATCTTAGTGAATTATGAATTTAATACGACGTTTGGCCCCCATATTATGTCCCCCTAGCCGTACAACTGAAATATACAGATTGCATTAGTTTAACTGTCGTGGATTTCTTTATTTTTTTTTTAACTGTAATGATTACAAGGAAATGCCTCTATATTTACTGAATTTGTAATCAACGTGTTAGATTCACGGATAAATTCCATCTGATTGCGCAACTTCTGATCCGTCCATTCGGTGAGGCCACCATGTTTGAAAGTGTCGGTGACATCATCAGCTCACTATCTGCCGGTATCCCCCACTCGGTTTCACATTTAAGATGTATCGTAGTAGTGCCCAGAAGTCAGAGTTCATAGCGTTGGCAGCTGCAAACGATGCGGGAGAGCTTCTGCAGCCAAGGTGCATCCACAGGTAAAGTGTTTGCGCATGTAGACTGCGCTGATGTACATTTGGAGGGCGCATCCTTCTCATCTTTGCTCTGCAGTACGTTAAACAGCATCGCCTGGTTCGAGTTCCTAAGCTTTGCCTGAGCCACGGCGGCATTTCGTTTGCAGCAAAGTGGTGAAAGTGTGCGTTACCGGGGGGATGGCGATGTCAGAAGGTCAGGTTGCCTAGTCGTCAGACGCAGCTTATGAACATTACAAAAATGTTTTTACAATTACCAGAGCCCTAAATAACTGAAACTTGGTGTAAACTAGAGTCTATGAAAATTTCACAACAAGGATAATCTAGCTTGTTCTCATTTCCACGTCATTAACCCCTTTTTAAGAAAGATTAAAAGTGCTTACAGCTTCCGCACTCAGCTCTGTACTTTGCCTGCAGCACGGACACCTCCTAGAGAGAAGAGCATGCAAGGATTATCAAAAGAGTACCACATTATTTAAAATTCTTCATCGGTGATGTCGAGAACTCCGTAAGAGCCACTCTCCATAGATATATACATCATAAGTACTAGAGGCCGCAAATTCAAATATGATATTGAGCTAAAAAGAAACATATCTGACATGAAGAATCTGTTAGATGTCTTAACAAGTGCGGCCAAAGTTTGGTCCAGCCAAATCATAATATTTGGCAGTAGCACGAGGTTGTTTTATTCAGCGAGAACTCAACCCATCATGACGAGATGCCCTTGCTTCATAACAAATTGAGTAAAGCTGCCTTTGCAGGCCTTGCAATGCAAGAACTGCACACGCTTTGTCAATCAAGGTTGATTTTACCTGTTCATTTCGTCAAAGATGTTGTTCTTTGACCATGTCCAACTGTCTGACACCCGGGTGCTCTTGTAGCCGTCCTTCATGGATGTATACTGGTTGTGCATGATTGAGAGTTGCTGGAGAGAAAAACATACCCGAAAACAAATAAATCAGTGAGATCCCGGCAAAGTCGTTAGCGCCGACAAGGCAAGCCGGCTACGGGATGACACAGACATTCTAGGCTCGTGAACTCTGGCAAAAGAGCATAAACATCGAGCGCACCTCAAGCAAGCCATCTTTCACCAGGGCGTTCCATGTCGGCAAACACTTCGGCAGTCGTCAGCAGTCGAGCTGATGTCGTCCTCCAGCTCGGTTAACCTTGCTGGACTTCGCTGAAACAAAGTGGTTCGGAACATATATTGTAACTTACATATTTTGAGCATAAAGTACTTCCAACCAGTAACGTAGTCAGAATGTTTTCTTTTTTTTTTTGGAGGAGGGGAGTTGAGGTGGTTGGGATGTCCATGACTTGGGGTGTGGGGTCAAAATGCATGTGTATATATAGGGTGTTACTTTTTACATGTAAGATTTCTTAAAAAAGTGGGTGACCCTTACATGGGTGCTGCCTTTACTGTGTATTTAACAGGCTCGGCAGACGTTGGATGGGGGCAATATTTATCACAACCCGTCGGCTGATTAACATTGCCTAATTAACTTCTTTCAAGGCACAATAGTGGGCGTACTGCACGCCAGTCACCTCCTCATCTCGGCAGCACGTAACAAACCGACGTAGTAAAAAAAAAAAAGAAAGTATTGGTTTTATGAGGCATGTTCCAACTGCGGTTTTAAAGCAGATCATTACTAATGGTCAAACCAATTTATACAATCTGCAAAAGGACAATAATCTCTGAATGTTTGATGGCAATTAAAAAATGCGCACACAAACGCAAATTCTTATTAAGGCATAAGAGTGGCGTACACAAGGCCAGTCACCTCTTCCTTATTCGGCAGCACGTGGTTGGTGGAAGCATCTATCGGACACTGCCTAGATGACGACAAAGTGCCAGTGACTCTTTCCACATTATTAAGGGTGCACTCTTCCTACATTAATAATCAGGCACGCTTCTATGCTCCCACTTTCTTGAACTGCCCACAAAGGTGTGAAAACTTGTGGATAAATATCTCAAAGACCGTTGCCTTTTCGGGAATTGTTTAAACCTAGCCATTGCGAGTGATTGTCCTTAGCCAAATAGACCATTTGCTATATCACCCAAGTGCCCCGGCCCGCGCTGAAAGAATCATGGGAACGGTGTTCCTTCAGCTCCTTAGTCAACGGTAATTTCGACCCTATCCTTGGTTACACAGGTTTTGAACGTAATTCGGAGTCACCCTGAACAAGCACCTGATATACCCCAGTGACCTGTCATATCGCTTTTAAAATTTCTCCTCAATGTCAGCGTTTTTGATACTGTTCATGCTGTCCACACTTCAACCTGGATGGGCTGCAGAAATCTCTTACATTATTATCATGCTTATCATGCTGATATTAAGTTAGAAACGCTAAAAATGCTATAAACCAGCCCCGTGGACTCCGAGCTAAATCCTGGTTTTTGTTGTAGTGAATTATCGGCTTTTTAAGCAATTCCTGCTCAAACAACAATCACGAGAATGATAATATTGTAAGAGATTTCTGCAGCTCAGCCAGATTGAAAGGTGGATCGCATGCGCAGTATCAAAAATGCTGCCGTTGACGAGCAATTTTAAAAGTGATATGACAGGTCACTGGGGTATATCAGGCGCTTGTTCAGGGTGACTCCGAATTACGCTCAAAATCTGTGTAACCATGGAGTTGGTCGTAAATTAGCGATCACTAGGGAGCTGAAGGAACACCGTTCCCATGATTCCTTGAGTGCGGGCCGGGGCGCTTGGGAGTGCTGCAAATGGTCTATTGGAACCAGGATTCGTCATACAAAAAACTTAAAGGGAAGATGGGGCACTTCTGCATTTGAGAAAAAACGCTTGAATTGTGTTCATTTGGCCTCTTTTTAGAATAACAGATATCACAATTATATTTCAATGCCGGCGACGCGCCGGAGAGCCACCAAGAGCTACCTCTGAAATAGGGCCGAAGCCCCGCTTCCCTAGCCTTTGGGCAGCCAAAAGATCCGTCGATGAGCGTCACGTACAGCGACTTTCTTTCGCGTTTTTTCGCGTTTCACACTACTTGCACAGCAAAAGGTTTGGGCATTCGGGTTCACGGGGTAGCATTGGCACTAGAATTCACTTTCTAACTCATTTTTTTCAAGAAGCTCCCCATCTTCCCTTTAAGGGTGCAACTGCAAAAGAAAAAAGTGTATTTTTAAACAGCCTAATTGGGACAAGCTTGTCACAAAACAATTTCCCCGCCAAAAACAAAAAAATTTACAGCAATGATTACATTGCACAGGACTGATTCTCGGTTT
Organism: Ixodes ricinus; assembly: GCA_037355805.1. Taxonomy (NCBI): domain Eukaryota; kingdom Metazoa; phylum Arthropoda; class Arachnida; order Ixodida; family Ixodidae; genus Ixodes; species Ixodes ricinus. The sequence goes on from JAZHYW010032833.1 coordinate 61,275, forward strand.
TTGCGGCTATTTCACCCAAAGCTTTGAATCGCGCGCCATAAAGCTGCTATTACACGTCACAGAGTTGCTGCTATACGTCACGGCGTGACTGGACACCAGTCACTCGCAGGCAAGTGTCGAGAAGAGCGGGAGTTTCAAATGCGGAGAGGTTGGGAGCTCCGACTAAGTTACGTCCTGTGGCGTAAATATTGCTAGAAAAAATTTACGTTTTTTCGTGGAAGATTTGTTGTTCGTTGACATGGCCTTGTTCCAATTAGGCTGTTTAAAAAAACACTTTTTTTCTTTTGCAGTTACTACCTTAAAGGGACACTGACAGGGTATTTATGGCGGCCAAGGTTTTTTTTGTACATGACATATGAGAGCCCAGCTACCCAGAACACAATTTGCGGCTCGAAATTCCGATTTCTTTCCACGCCGAAAACCACCGATCTAGAACTGGCTGGTTTAGTAGCGCTCACTCTCTTCTCCGTGCGTCACGTGCCGCTTTCTATGGTTTAGACACAACCACCAAAGATAATCAAAGTCGTGGGTCATCGAAGGCACAAACGCAATACTGAAAACAGATAAAAATATGATACCCATTTTTTTTGCAGCTTGTAAAAAAAAACAAATACGCTAACTAAAAAAAAAAAAAACGTTGCACAGTTACGTGATTTTTGGTAACTTTCTCTTCCCTATATTTCTTCTTCCTCTCCAATCCAAGATTCGAGCAGTTGCATATTTTGACTTCATTAAAAATATATGTGACTCTGTAGCAAAATAGTAGTTGGGCAGTCTTCAAACACCATAATAAATTGCCTACAAAAAAAAGAAAAAAAAATTGTGGGTAGGTGTTAGTGTTTTTTTTTATAGATTATTAGGCAACTCTAGTTAATTAGCCGACAGATAGCGATATGTATTGCCCCGTTCTATTGTCCGCTGAGCCCGTCAAATACACAGTGAAGACAACACCTAAGGGTCCCCCACTTTTTTTTTGAGCACAGCTCTTAGACGCCCGTTTCCGCGTATCGTGGTGTCGCCGTCGGCGCTAACTGACCCGCTATACATTTAGCGGAAAATGAACTGGTGTTGAGGTCAAGTGACGTCAATTTTCCGCTAAATCTAGAGAAACTGAATTTGTTCATGGATGACGCGACGTAAGTCATGCGGACGTCATTTCCCTGCTAAATTTAGCGGGGAAACTGAATTGGTGTTGAGGACACGTGACGGCGATTTTCCAGCTAATTTAGTGTGGAAACTGTGGGAGGACGGGATGGTATGGAGGAGGAGGATGGGAGGGAACACAGGAGGAAGGAGGGTATGGAGGAGGAGAGGAGGGTACGGAGGAGGAGGGGCATACCCTAGCTTCCCTCATGCCCTCCCTCCTCAAGGGCTACGTTCTAATTTCGCATTACGAAGATTTGTAAACGTCTTTCATTTTTAAGAATTCTGTTACAAGTAAAAAGAAATCCCCGTTCATTAAAGGGTTGGCCAGATTCAGGAAACGGAAACGGGGGGGGGGGATCTGAAGTTCCAAGTCCACACATGAATAAACTTGAACTTTTTGTGATGTCTTTGCTTGTTTTATTTACCGGGTTGTAGCCGTGCACTTAAAGGGGCCCTGCATTTATATTTAACCGTCTACTTTTTGCAGTTTCCACATCTCTTGGTGTTTGGGCAAGCCAGCGGGTACAGAGAGAGTAACTAAATATCAGTGCGTCATATTTTAACCGGACGACGCGGAAACCTCCTCCACCTACGGAGGCGACCCGCGGTGCCGAAAGCGCGCGATATGTGAAGTCTTTGGTCCTGGCCTTACTACTGGTCAGAGCCGCTCAAAGTTTCTTTTTAGTCGAAATACAAAATATAAGTGGCGCGAACCGTTTCAATTATTTATGAAAGTAGTTTTTGTTCAGTATTTTAGATCAGAAAAGAAACAAATGCAGTTTATAAAGTACGGAAACAAGAAATGACCCGTCGACATACCCGCCACCAAGCGGTGGAAAAGGCAGCGCATACTAGAAAGGGGTAGTGGGATCAGGCACCGACGAGCGGCAAGCGTAGAAAGGTCCCGGATGTGCGCGGCGGCGCTGCGGTCGTATACGGGCTCGAGGATCCGACCGGTTCCGAGCGTTCTGAAGGCCTTCGGCGAGCAGGTTTGGCTTGCGGTTTGGTCGTTTCGCGGTATGGCAGTGCGAAGTGGCTCCCGTTCTGAACTGATCTTTACCCCGTGTTTGCTGTCGTTTGTGGCCAATGAAGTGTCATGCCGAATTAGTGTTTAATCGCGCAGCAAATGCAATGCGAGCCGCCCTGGCTGCCCGCTTCATACAGCCTGTCCAGCACATGCTTTAGTGGCGCCCTCTCGAGCCGTCGACACGGAGTGCGGCAGCCGTGAGCGCTCGCTGAGCTCACTACCCCTCCTCTAGTTCACGGCCACTCAAGCGACCAAGGACGTCATGAAGGAGGTTATTTTTTGCTTGTTTTTGTAATTTTAATTTGCCTATAACTTTTAAAATAAAGCGAAATTCGAGAAAAGAAAGTTTCATTAAGTTACTACGTTCAGTGCGCTCAGGTTCGGTGCTAATTAAAACCAGTAAAAAGGTCCTCGCTAGGCCCCTTTAACAGAATTTGGTTTCCTACAGAAAAGGTGGCAGACACTTTCTTCAAAAGAGCAATCACCAATTAATAAATAGAGGAGCAAATATACAGCTTGCACATGACGTCATCGTCCCCTTTTGTTGGCCGCTCTGGTGACCATTCCTACCCCTTCTTACCGAGATAAACAAGTGCGGTGGTGCAAAATGTATGCTGCAGAAGGTATGCGCTCAGCAGCAAGGCCACCAGAATGGTTGCTAATGTAACACCAATGTAAACGGTTTATGGAAGACTACTATAGAAGTTGGTTCACACATATATCACTGCATTAAATCAACACTAGGAACAGCACTGATGCATCGTTGACTTGAGCAATGCAACCCTCGCTAATATAGCGCTAAGTTAGCGTGGCATCAGCAAGATCACCGCTACTTTCAGTGCTTACTGACAGAGCTGAAATGTATGTGTGGAACAGGCCTTAAGATTCTCAGCATCACTATAGTCACTTACGTGTTTGAGATACGCCACGAAGTGGAAGCAGTAGGTCACTCTCATGCGGTGAATGATGTAGCAGACGTCCAGGTGTTGCTCCTTTTTGGATTGCTGAAGAATCTCTTCCATCATGTTCCAGTGGGACAGCTTGACTCGGACCTGAAATTATTCGAGATTGCCGAGCGGAGCAGATGCCAAGAAGTTAGGAGAGAGCTGATTGGGGTTTGAAAGTTTCTCATGATGCCTCGTGATGGAAGTATCCACAGCATGAGAATATATAAACAGTTCCTTCCTTCCGCAATTGGATGTCTCCACGTTGAAGCCTGGGGGCTATGTTGCGCTTTTGGACTCCCAGGAGACTAGGAAGAGGGAAGTGACGTAGGTGTGAATGAACGTATCTCGCATCGCGAAACTCACCCGTCATCAGCGACTCCACCAATCAACATCCAAAGAGCGTTGTTGACGTCACTTCCCTCTTCCTAGTCTCCTGGGAGTCCAAAAGCGCAACATAGCCCCCTGGAGTCCCTGGTGCCATAGAAAATGACGCCTGAGGATGTTTCGTGCATACAGCACAAGTATGTAAGACAAGCTCCCTGGGGAGTGTTGGATGCGTGAGAGCACGTAGAAGGAAGCAACTTGGATGAACGGAACTCAAACTCAGACCACACAGATGAAGCTTCAACAGCAGTGTGCAAGTTGTACAGTTTCACTAACTGTACAAGCCACAGCCTTTCTAATGCTGCACTGCTAATTGTGAAAATGTACAACCGAAAGTTGGAACATATAACGTTCTTTATAAATCGCTTACTGGCAGATTGTTTTAGGCGGCAATAATTACCTTCAACTTGGGCTCAATCGGCTGCACTTCGTAAAAGGCGTAAAGCATATACAGAGCAAACAGCTTTTCAGGAAAAGTGCTGGTCGGAATCCACAACTTCAGGATGATGGGCATCATTTCTTCTATCATCTGCAAAAGGGATACGGCAACCTTAGATCTACCTCCAGTGGGAACTCGGCAAGAACACTCTGTGAACGTACGTAACGAAGTTCACGCGGGTCTTTTCTTCCACTGCAAAGAAAACAAGAAGTATGTTGAAATTACTGGTGAGCGATGAGCTGGGTTAAGGCGGCTTCACTACTAAGTGAAAACTTACCTGAAGATCAAGGAGAACTTGTGCTCCCTCCACTGTTCGGCGAAGTCAACGAATCGCACTGTGTTCTTGGCCATGAACTTTCCAAGAAGCATGTTCATGTCGGTGTAGAAACCGGCGATCACTTTCTTGACGCGCGACATTTTCCCGAGTGTTCGAAGGCGCTTACAGGCTGCGTTCGCTGCGAATACGAAATGCACGCGCAAACGGCGCAAAGTTAGCACACGTCAGATTGGGTTCGATTGGTTACAACGTGGGTTCTCGAACACTGGCAAGACATTCGGAAGCTGCACGACCACATCATCACAGTGATCACGCTAACACCGGACCGCACTGACCGCACCGCGAGACCGCGGGATATCGACGAAACGCAAACGAAACGCACGCGGCAAGGTTTGTTATGCGCTTAGCTACGAAGGATCCCCGCTAGATGGAGCCACCATGCCACCAAGTCAAAAAACAACCTCCTTGTCAAAAGCAGTTTTAGCGGAAATTAAACGACTGCCTAGATGGCGGTAGTCACCACCAGAATCATAGCTGAAGCCTGAAACTTGAAAAGGCAGTCCAAAATTAATCAAAGTGCTTGATTTCAGCCGTTTAACTACATCCTTTCGCGTCATAAAATATTAGCGCGAAAGGCAAAGGACAAGGGAGGACAGGGCAGGACGGGCAGGACAAGCGCTAGCTTCAACTGACGTTTTAATGGAAAGATAAAGAAAAGGACGAAGATAAATTTGTGTAAAAAAATAAACTGAAAAAAAGAAAGGGATTTAGGAGGAGGACTGAGATCAAATAAAAAAAGGTAATAAAAATTAAAATATGAAAGCCATTTACAACTCCCTGTAACGCCGAATTAGAGTGCAGCTCTTGAGGAGGAGGAGGGGTAGGTACGGAGAGGGGGCTATGCCCCTCCTCCTCTCTTGCTTGCCTCCCATTTAGGAAAAATTTTTCCGCTAAATTTGGCGGAGAAATATTTCCACTAGATCTAGCCGGGAATTTTTTCCGGTAAATTTAGCGGGAAAATTTTTCTGCTAAATTTTGCGGGGAGTTTTTCTGCTAAATTTAGCGGGAATTTTTTCCGCTAAATTTAGCAGAGAAACTTTTCACTAAATTTTAGCAGGGAATTTTTCCTGCTAGATATAGCGGGTAAATTTTCCGCTAGAGTTAGTGGGGAAATTTTTCCGCTAAATTTAGCGGGAAATTTTCCGCTAGATTTAGTGGGGAAAATTTAGCGGGGAAAATTTTCCGCTAGATATTGGGCAAGAGATTGAACTATAGGGGGCGCTCTGACCTGTTTGTTGTCCCCATACTCGGTGTTTACTCAACACAAGGCCTGTGCACATGCCTAGAGGCCTTATGGGCATGTCCATGTCATCTTCTAGAATAGAGCGCGGTGCACAGTTTAATGTAAAAAATACTAACAATCGACGAAACGACGTTAAGTGCCGGATCTATCCTCAGAGAATGCGAGCTTGACCCACTTCGGCTTTTGTGCTCAGCTGGGACCGTGCATGCTGCATTGTTCATGCAGGCCGGAGTGGAAACAAAAGAGCCCCTCCTCCCTATCACCGGAGAACACGAACTCCCGCCGAACGCTGACGCCGCGTTCGGTTATGTCGGCCGAGCGTTGAGTCATTGTATTTGTTGTCCCCATCCGTGTAGTTCTAAAGTTAACCGCTTGGGGCGTCACGGTCGCTCCTCCTCCCCAATAGCGGGGAAAATTTTTCCGCTAGATTTAGCGGGGAAATATTTCCGCTAAATTTAGCGGGGAAAGTTTTCCCGCTAAATTTAGCGGGGAAGTTTACCCATCATGCACTCCGCGGTTACGCCATTGCCGACGCCGCTCAAGCCGGAAACGGGCGCCTAAGAGCTGCGCTCTAAAACATAAAGGTAAAATTAATTTTAAAAAGTGAAAACAAAAGGTCGAGAAGGAAACAAAGTTTAGGAAATAGGTAGGTATTGTAGCTCCTTGGGTTACAAAGAGAAAGAGAGAGAGAGAGAGAGAAATTGCTTTATTGCGGGTCAGATAGAGACCTTAGTGGTGCTCCTTCTCTAAGCGGACAAGAGGGAGCTGATCGACGTGAGCCACCGAGGCCAGCCACACCCGCCAGTGTGGAGGAGGGGGTTGGGGTAGTGGGGAGATCGGATAAGTTCACTGATGACTGTGACGGTCTGGGCTTCATACATTTCTCTAGTTCTTTTGTCGTGGAACCACCTCAGAATCCCTGCGCTAGCGAACAACGGGGCGTTCTCACAGTCCCTCACATGTAACGCTAGGTGACCTGACGGCAAAAATTTCGGAGAAAGTTCATGCTCTCTGAGCCTGATTTTGACGCATCGTCCGGTCTGGCCCACATAAACTTTTCCACATGAGAACGGTATCTCATGCATACCTTGGTGAATTTGACGCCCAAGAAGCTACGATGCCTCCTTTTTTTCTTCTTTTTATTACGCACAAAATTACGCACAAAGGGAGAAAAAACAAAGAGGTAAGCCAAAGCGTATCCTTGGCTGGCTACTTTGTTGGGGTATGGGGAAGGGGAGAAGAGAATGTGAGAGGAAGGGAAAAGAAGAGAAACATTCACATATGTACACTTTGGCACAATTGTGATAACACAAATTACGTACCAGAGCTGCTAGCGGTAACTCCCAACGCCAAGGAGGTTAGAAGCAGTGGCGTCACAAGGGGGGGGGGGGGCGGACCGCCCCGGGTGCAGCGCTCAGGGGGGTGTCGCAGCGGGCCACGAGAGCGGGGGGGGGGGTTGTCGCGGCGGGCACGCGAGAGCGGGGGGGGGGGGGTTTCGCAGCGTGCACGCGAGAGCGGGGGTAGGGGTGGTGTCACAGCGGGCACGCGAGAGCGGGGGGGGGGGGGGGGGTCGCAGCGGGCTACCGTTCCGGGTGCCGCAGACCCTCGTGACGCCACTGGTTAGAAGTACTAGGAGTGCCGGGGCACGTTGCAATATTGGTGAAGCCTAGTCATAAGAAATTTAAACGATTTTGTGCCCAGCGTGACCGCGGATCTCTCTGGCGATTGGTGCGCGTGACATGTCACGTGCGAGATTGATGGTTGATTGTAGGAGGATTCCTTGCAGGCTTGCGCGCGCTCCGTCCGGTAGGTTTTATCAGATCGAAGGCTAGACGAAGGCTAGCTACGGTCGCGTGATGTGGTCATGTTGGGCTGATAAGTGAGGAGAGCAAGGAGGAAAATGAGAAAGAGGCGAGGCGTCATGGGAGCATGGCTTGGGGAGGCTACGCGGCTGACGTCATGCCCTCTCCTACCCTTCTATTCTCCATGACCAACGCAGACACTAACACAGTCAAGGTCACGAATAGCTTCAGTCACACACGTGGTCACAATCCAACACAAAGAAAGTTCGGACGGAGAATGGTAGTCTTGCATTGGTAGGTATACCTTTTCAATTAAATTAAGAACAAAGTTAAAACAGATAGTATTTAACATTAAAGTCTCTCCATGAAACTCGTACTCTCCAAAAATATGGAAAACATTTTCACAGCCTTGCGTGGTTCGCCTGGCGACAGCCAGGGACCTATAGTATTTGAGATGTGTTTATGTTGGCGGTGTGGGTACCTAATAGGGAAATGAAAAGATTTGCACGCACTGTGCTGTAGAGCGGGCATCCGGAGATGTGTTTAACATCTTCAGGTTTTCCACATGATGGTTTTCAGGCGATGTCCAAGTCCCAAGAAAGTGGTCCTTATCTAGTGTATTAACAAGTCGGCGTCAGTCTGCTTTTGTAAAAGGTATATCTTCACCAAACTCCATGTCGTGTCTGCGTGTGGCAGCAGCATCTGCTGCTTCATTTCCATGGAGGCCGCAGTATCCCGGTAATGGTATCCATTGAAATACAATGTGCTGCCCATTGCCTACTGCTGTCGCATGGAGATATAAAAGTTCAGAAACGAATGCTTGATTTGTTGTTTTGTAGATAGGTTTTTTATTAAGCATTGTTGTGCAGCTTGCGAGTCTGAAATCACGACCCATTTTTGTTTGGAGACTGGAAGCCGAGATGTGTTGATGTGACTTTTTAGGGCCATGGAGTTCGGCTGCAGTGGACGATACTCTCCGTAGAAGTCTAACTCAACGATGTGTAGAGACGGGATATGAAGTCATGAAGATGAAGAGGTATCAGTTGTTGATCCACCTGTGTATATGTGTATAAAGTTTATGTATCTTGGATGTATATGTGTTAGTGCACATTGTAGCAGGACAGCTTTAGATTGTGTTGAACTTGTTTTGTTTGTAATACCGTCTACAAGCAGCGAAACATTCGGTGGAGGTAAAATCCAGAGTGGGCATGCAGTCGGGAGGCTCGGGGAAGACTGCAGCTTGCGGGATATTACGCTGTAACTGTGCGATAATTTCGGAGACGTCTGAACGCCTTTGTTGTACGTTTATTAGGTGATGTTGACGATGTTGAGTTTTTTTTTTTTTATCTAAGGTATATTTCGGAAAATTTCTTGAATGCGCATGCATGATGCTATAAGCGGAAGTTAGCGGGCTTCAGCAAGTGTTGCTAATGTGGATGAATCTGGAGGCAATCCAAGACATATCCTTAGCGATTTATTCTGTCCTGCCTGAAGGTTCGACATGTTGCTTGTGTATGTATTTAGCACTGCTAACGAATACCGCAGCAAGCCATTTACGAGTGGATTTTGTACTCTGAGCATGGAGTACGATGATTTACCCCAGATCGATTTACCAGTCAAGCAGCGGAGAACGTGACTTGCTGAGTCTATATTTTTCCTCAACCTCTTAATATGGGGGAGGGGGGGGGGGCATGAAAGGTTTTGGTCAACAGTAAATCCCAAAAACTTATGTTGTGAAGCGTAAGGAATCGTTCTTCCTGCCAAAAGCAAGGGAATTCTTTTCATAGACATGCGTGTAAAGGCCATTGTAATTGTTTGTTTTTCTTGCCAGAGGTTGAGTCCGCGTGAATTTAGAAAGTTGCTAATTATTCGAAGTGTATGTTGGAGCTTCCTCTGAGAAATGAAGCGATTTTGATAAGTGGTTCATATGCAGATGTCCTCTGCATAAAGTGTAATTTTTACTCCATCAGGGAGGTTCCGTAGAAGAGTAATTAGAGACGAGTTGAAGAGTGTCGGGCTGAGGACACCACTTTTCGAAACGCCTCTATTAACTGTATGGGGAGAGGTGCGCCCCTCCTTTGTGTCCATGAAGACAGCCCGATTATTAAGGTAATCTTTGATCCACGAGTATATTCCACCACCAATTCCATGTTCAGATAAGGCTGTTAATACTGCAGCGTGCTCAACAGAATCAAACGCCTTACGAATATCTAGAAAATGGCCATGTTGTTTCCCGAATACTGCCCACAGGTAATGAGGTCGGTCACATTGTCTACTGCTGACCGCCCGGATCGAAATCCGGACATTGCCTCCGGGTATATGTTATTATTTTCTAGGTATCAGTTTAGCCTTGTGAGAATCATCTTTTCCATAAGTTTTTCAATACAGCTTGTGAGAGCGATTCGCCTAAATGATTCTAATTGAAATTGAGAAAGCCCCGGTTTTAGAAAAGGCATGATCTTAGCCCTTTTCCATTCCGCGGGAACGGAGCTATTTGTAAATGATGAGTTGAATGCTTCAAGTAGTCTACGTCGTGGATTGCCTTTTAACCTATTGAGAGCGGCATATATGTCACTCCATCAGGACCAGGGGAGGACTTCTTTGTACTTTGTAGAGAACTGTCGAGTAACGGTTCACTCAGCGTTAAAAGGAAATCTAGTCTGCGGTCGAATGAGGCAAGAGTTGTCTGTTGCTTTACTGTATACGAAGCACTGCTGTCTGAAATCAGTTTGCAGTATCAGTTTGCAGTATGACTCGGCAACTTCAAGTTCGGTGGAATCTTCCCTGAGAACAATGGCCCTAAAAAGGATAGCGTTGGTGGTGTGTTTGGCGCCTGATCCCGCGAACTGTCTGCCGCATTTTTGCTAAGCTATTTTTGGCATCTAACGACGCACACAGTTCTCGCCATGACTTCCGTGCGAGGGCATCCAAATACTGTCTTACTTTCTTTTGCGCTCTCCTCTCATCTCGGTGATCTTTCAGAGTTCTTATTCCTCTCGCTTTCCTTTCTGCTCTTCGCCTAATAGCTCGCAATCTCTCATACTCTGCATCTATTTCGGGATTTTTGTTCGTGTTGTAGACTTAGCCGGGCAGTTTTTTTATTATTGGTCCTAGTTCTTCTTCCAAGGTAGTAGCAGTAATGGACTCATTTACAAGTATTTAAAATTTTCCCCAGCTTGTGGCAATCAAAGTATGAGTCTTTTTGCACTCAGTAAAATTATTACAAAATATTAGGAGGGGCATGGGGTCACTCCCTCTACTCTAGAGGTCAGTGGTCCAGCGAAAATGATGATATTGCTCTGCTGATACAAAAGTTAAATCTAACACACTGCCATCATTTAGGAGACCGAGATTAAATCTTTCAATGATACTCAGCAGGGCAGAGCCACTTCTATCAGTGTACATGCCACCCCAAAGTTCATGGTGAGCGTTAATATCGCCACATAATATATGAGGTGAGGGTGTAGTCTGTAATAGAGCCTCAAGACGTCCAATATAAAATTTCACTTGTGGCTGAATGTATGCTGATATTAACGTGAATGTTTTTGATTTGTTTCGTACCGTCACGCATGCATATTCATTCGTTTCATAGGGGTGGAGGGGGGGGGGGCGGACTTGATGTTCATTGGAAACGAGGTCATTTACTCCATTTGTCAGCGCTGATGTGCCGTATGAATATCCCGAAAGTCGCAGTTTGGTAACACCTTCTATTCTTGCCTCTGATTTTGCTAAGAGTGGAAAAGAGTAGGTCTGTACAAGTTATTTGAAGTCTGACAATTTTGAGCGAAAACTGTTGCATTCCATTGAAAGACAGTTGTTTGATTTAAAATATAACGGAATGGTTCATTTATTTGAACAAAGCCAGGAGGCGAGGCTCAATGTAATTAATTAGACTGATAATTATAGTAGCCCAAGTATAGTTGTCTTGTCTTAGAAAGCTCCGCAAAAAATCGAAAACCATCGTTACAGCTGATACGCACAGGGACTTGTCGTTTTGTAGGGCAGTTTCATGGCGGGGCACATTTTTGAGAGGAGGTACATGAGCATGACTATGACCATCAGTGTCCGTGTGCTTACTGGTTGCTCTTCTCGGCTCCGTTTGCGCGGTGTCAACATCTATCGATATGGATTCTGCCCCCAACCCGGCGCGATATCTTTACGCAAGCTCCTTGGAGACTCGGCTGTTAAAATATCCTTAAAGGATTTTTTTTATGTGGCATGTACAGGGTGTCACAAAAGAAAATTTACATGGACTTTTTTACCGCAAAAATAAACTAGGCATCGCCTAACGCTCATTCTCCGCCCAAAGGTAGAGCTAGAGGTCACAACCAGATGCCAAAGTTTCAGCCCGATCCGATAACTTAATCAAAAGTTATAAGTGATTTTCTGAAAATTTCAATGGGAAAATGGAGCCTATTTTTGCCCGTTTTCGGTTTCTGGTGCCATAGAGCCCCATGTGTTCGAAAACTCCGTCGGCCGCCATTTTCCCATTGAAATTTTCAGAAAATCTCTTATAACTAGGGGTGTGCGAATATTGAAATTTTCGAATACGAATCGAATACGAATAAGACGAAAAATGGGCTTCGAATGTCGAATCGAATAACGAATATGTGTCTAGTAATAAAAAGTGGCAAAACAAGAGGTAACGGAAGGTTTTATTGCCTTTTTTTAAAATAAATCAATGCAACTGCATTTTACTAGGCTGCAGCAGGCTAAGGCTACTTCTAGTAATGCACTCATTACAAAGTTATCGTCTAGGAAAATTAACTGCTCAACGCCCCCGACGCGCCGTGACATTATTTCCGCCAGTAGAAAAACCCGTTCATTTGGGAAACCTGCGACATTTCACTAAAGTTCGAAGAAGTTCGTCTTATGGACAGTGTTGCCCAGCTGCTACACGAATATTTTGAATTTTGGGAAACAGTTATTTAGAAAGTACTTTGTTTTATATTTCATAAAATGGTTACCAATGTTTACACCATATAAAAGCGAAAAATAGCGCTTTTAACACTTTCATTAGTTATTATTGTGAACCAGCGATGCCAATAAACCCAAAAAATATGGCACTTTTCCTCCGCCAAGTGGAATCAACTAGTTTTTTTGTTTTGTTTTTTTAGTTTGGTGCGCACAAAAGTTGAACTTCAGTCGAACCTTTGTCGAACATCACGTTGAAGGTTCGAAAAAGTCGAACTCGATCGAACTAGAACCTGGGCAGGTTCGCGACATCCCTATACTCAGTTTCACCTTATGTTGTACCGCAGCGAAGGCTAGACGCGCGAGATCACAGCTTTGGCAGCTGCCCTTAATGCACGAGAGCTTGTGGCGCCGAGATGTGCCATAGAGGAAGGAGCTCGCTCTTGTAGCCTTTTCTGCGGTACATCATAAGGTGAAACAGAGTATAGTTTTGACTCCACGGAAGTGGCAGGAGTTGTTTTCAATGGCAATGCAATGTTCTACTCGCACCAAGCTTTTTTTTTTTTTTACTTTTCAAACATTTATATTAGATAACACTCTCGAGATTTATTTTATATTTATATTTCACTCTCGAGGTTTATTTTATTGTATCAATTCATAGAACGCGCAATTACATCACATATTGCTATAAAAGTGCCACAAAACAAAGGGCTTGGTGAAAAAGAAACCGAAACTGATCCTGTCTTGCTAGCATCGGACAGATAGAAACAGAGCAGACCGATAACGCACGCATCATACGCCTTTCGCAGTGAATAAACATATTCATAGGGGAATGCGTGGCAGGCAAGTTATTCGCTACTTGCTCGAATATTCGCAGCTTTTGCGAATATTCGCCGTTTTTTCGAATATTCGGCTTTGGCCGAATATTCGAGAAATTCCGAATATGCAATTTTCGAATCGAATACGTTTCGAATACGGAAAATATTCGATTCGTATTCGAAATTTCGAATATTCGCACACCCCTACTTATAACTTTTGATTAAGTTATCGGATCGGGCTGAAACTTTGGCATCTGGTTGTGACCTCTAGCGCTATTTTTGGGCGGAGAATGAGCGTTCGGCGATGCCTAGTTTATTTTTGCGGTAAAAAAGACCGTGTAAATTTTCTTTTGTGACACCCTGCACATGATGAGGTGTTTCCACGACCTCTTCATTCGCGCGCACATTTTCAGAGCAGACTCCCGAAGAGGGATGATCTTTCCTCTTTGTGAGAATGGTTTCCTTTGGAGCAACTGTGACTGTAGCGAAACCTCTCTTACGCAACTCAGCTTTCTTTTGCTGTTCAATCCGTATGGGACAAGTAGGGTCGAGTGCGTCATGCTGCTTTCCGCAATTGATGCATTTTGGGCTTGTGGCATCACATTTTGTACTGCTATGCCCTCCTCCGCATGGGGAACAAGTCTCGCCTTTTTCACAGGTCACGCCCTTTTGGCCATAACGGCCGTCGCAGTTTTTGCATTGCAAAGGACGTTCTTCGAATTGCGAGACCTCTGATATCGCACTCGAAAGAGGAGCACATATCGGGGCAGGAAAACAGAATCGAATGTTATTTTGACTGCTGTTGTGTCCCTCAGTCTCCTTGCAGGAACGATTGGCAGATCAGAAGACAAATGTATTTGAATGTCTGAGTCAGTGACACCCTTCTCTACGCTTCGTATCACCCCAACCGCTGCAGATCGAAGACCTGGCTCGTATGCCTTGACGCCCACCCCGCAAAGCGCAGTCAGCTTTAGCAGTGTCTTAGTGGCAAAAGAGTTTCGCGTACCCACAGCAATGAGGTTGAGATGCTTGTTAGGACGTACCATCAGAATGCATTCTGGACAGTGCAGCTCGAGGAGGTCAGACACCTCCTTCATGTTCAACTTCATCAGGGATTCCTGTGAGTTGATTGGGGTGAAATTCACAGTGAGGCCCCGGGGGTGATCTGGTGGCTGGACGTCCGTTTTCAAGACGACACTGTCACTAGAGTGGCGCCGCTTCTTGTATATGACTGTAGTATATTCTGTGCTCTCTTCGTCGGTCTCGAGCTCTATGTCCAGATTTGAAGAAGCAGGTTGGCTTTGTACTGCATGGGTCAGGCTGTGTGAGGGTGATGAGTGATGACGGCTCCAGTGGTGTTGGAGTTACCAGAAGCTCCGGGTTCGGTTGGGACGGTTAAAGGTGGTCATCACATGAATTCGGAAGGATGTTTTCGGCTTCGTGAACAGTACCATTTATACCGCCTGTTCTCCCGGTGTTCTTCCTTGATGGCGGAACAAGTTGGAAGGCTTCAATGGACCCTTGCTGTTTGAGATGAAATGTAATAGAAAATATCTCAAAAGGCACAAAGTATGTGACTTGTTCTGGAGCACTTCGTCTTCTTTTTTCACGATATCTCCTTATTTCCTAAACTTCGTTTTCTTCTCAACCTTTCGTTTTAAATTTTTCTAAAAAATGATTTTACCTTTATACTTTTATCTTTTAATTCTTTATTATTTTTATTTTTATTTTATCTCAATCCCCCTTATAAATCCTTTCCTTTTTCATCATTTTATTTTTATGTAAATTTATCTTCGTCCTTTTCTTTCTTTATTTTTTCCTTAAAACGTCAGTTGAAAGTAGTGCCTGTCCTCACCTTCTTGGGGGGAGGGGTTAGTCCCTACCCTTGCCCGTTTCGATTTGGATCAGCATCGTACCGGCGTGCGGTCATGTGTCACTACTGCGTGGTGCACGTTAAATACCCTAGGTTAGCGGTTGTACCGCACTGGCTACATTACTTATCTACAGCTAAGACACCAGACGCCCACCACTGAAGCAGACTAACTTCCGGTTGTATAAACATACACACAACAATTTGCTTTCGCTTTGCACTTAAGGGGGATTGGTTAGCTGAGTCTGTCTGTCTGAGAAAAAACAAACTTTGTTACAGGTATATCAGGGAGGAAGTTTGACGTGGCTCGGAAGGGGCCACCTCTCACAAACTTTAGGTTGTGTTTGTGAGAAATTGCTTGTCTACATTCCTGCTGTATAAACAACTAACGACTAATTTGTTTGTTTTTGTCCTCACCTGTCCTCCCTTGTCCTTTGTCTTTCACGCTAATATTTTATGGTGTTCAACCAACTAGGCCACCGACTTAGTTTGTTACACACTTTCGTGTTTGCTGTATTTCTGTATTTTATCTCAGGGTTATTATGTGTATTCACTTTACAGAACTTTTGAGTTGGCTGTGAACACTAGATGGAAAAGAGAATAAAGCGACTGATCTCGTTTAATTTTACTATTATATTTCGTTCATTAGTGTTATTTCACGGTACGTTTATCTGTGCACAAAGAAAAGGAAGAGACTGATAGCACGAGAATTAAAAATAATTAATCCTAGTAAAACTTTAACAGGAAGAATACGCCCCGCATCCACGTACCAGAAAGGCGTCTTATAAACGGAACACTGCCGTAGTCTTCACCCAAACACTCGTCTAATTAAAATTTTCAAACGATATATCATATTTGAATGATGACATATGTGTTGTCGTTTAAATATTTGATTGATGACATACAGCGTATTTATTAATCGTCCAAGGGCTATAAAGAAGAAAATGGAACTTGTGATTGTCACAAATCATCCGCCGAAAATTGCTTTTATTTCTTTTTGCTCCCCAAAACTATTTTTACAAGCCTACAATGTAAGATAAAAAAACGAGTAATAAAATACATAAAAATATAGAGACCCACACACGGCGACGCGATCGCCGTGTGTGGGTATCTGTATGATATATTTCTCAAAGCAGGACAGTCACTGACATTGTGGGCTGTTTAAAAAAAAAATAACAAATAATAATAATAATAATAATAATAATAATAATAATAATAATAATAATATAATAATAATATAATAATAATAATAATAATAATAATGTTTATTTTTTGCATGTATCATACTTGGTAGAATTACGGGTCTGTCAAAGCCAATTGGATGACACCCTTCACTTCATGAGTACAAAATGTCCCCCTGATTTGTAGTTCCCGACTCAGGCAACTGTTACCACGCTATGATACTGATGATGATGATTAAATAAAGAAGAGAGAAAAAATCACGTTCGTTAGCGTTCACGCAAAACACACACAGGGTCACGCACACACACAGACACACAAATTCGTGATGTTTTGCTGAGATCTTGGAGTGCTCGTTTCAGTTTCTTCAGGGAGTCCGCACCATAAACGCGTCTGGTAGGCTGTTGAAAATCGTTGGTACATAAAAGTCCCGAACCTTATTCCCGTATTTTGTTGTGACAAGAGGTACCTTAAATTGTTCTGTGTGTCTAAGTGATCTAGTAGCCACATGTGGTATCTTATATATATCGCTCCAAAAATACTTAAGGACTACAGTCTGAACCAAAAAAGCCCTGAAGAAGGGCAAACCTAAGTTGGCAAGTTTTTCCTCTTCAGTTTGCAACGCTGGTTCATAGACAATGCTTCTAAAAATGTCTTTCAAAATTGTATCTATTTTTTTGCACCAAGCTCCAGAGCTATGTCCAAAAATTGTTATACCATACCGCAAAATTCCGTACACTAATGCTTGAGCTATTTTTTTTTTGTTGAATTAGGTATTAAGGATCGTGTATTGTACAGCAAACATGACACACTCCGCAGTCTTCCGCAAAGTTGTGAGAGATGAGTGTTCCATGACAAATCATTGTCAAATTCTCTCCAAAGATATTTAACCTTATCAACGTAAGTTACAGGACTGCAGTTGCAAGAAATACACCCAGACGTATGCATGAAAAGGGGATGGTTGGACGTTAGAATCTTAAGGGGATTATGAAAGCAGGCAAGCTTGGTTTTAGATACATTTATCGTTAGACAATTTGCTTCAAACCAGTCGTGTAAGCGGCAAGTGTCGTTTTGCAGCAAAGTTATTGCAGTAGCCGGATTAAGGTGGACCGAGAGCAAAACCGTGTCATCCGCGTATTGGAAAAGACTACAAGCGGAGATTGCTTTGGGCATGTCATTAACAAAGATGTTGAAAAGGAGAGGCGACAAAACAGATCCTTGGGGAACCCCGGCCTTTAAGTTGATTTTGGAGCTTCGGTTATTGGCTATAGAAACTACTTGTGTCCGACCAGTTAAACATTTTGTAGTAAAGAAAAGAAAGCACCGCGGAATCCAAGGTTGGATAATTTTTTCAGCAGTATGCTATGACTTACAGTATCAAATGCCTTGGAAACTATCAATAAAGAGCGCGCAGGCGACTTGATTCTTCTCGAAAGCAAGATGCAAAACATCGCTGAAGTTCTCTAACAGCGGCTGGGTCCCACACCCACTAACGAAGCCATATTGCTTAGGCGAAATAATGTCAAACCTATCAAGGAATGCCGTCATAGTTTCGAGAATATGTCTTTCCAATATTTGTATTATGCAAGGTAAAATTGAAATTGGGCGATAGTTGTCAAGTTTGTTGCGTTCTCCTCCTTTAAATAGAGGCTTCACTAGTGCGCTCTTCAAAGTTTCGGGGATTGATCCGGAAGAAATAAAACCATTTAGCATATGGAGGACCACATGTTTTATGGAATCATAATTCCTCTTTAGATCCTCCTCACTGATGCCATCTACACCAGGCGCCTTGTTTGCCTTGAAACTGAAAAGCTGGGATCGAAGTTCAGGCTCGGTCATTTGGGGAAGGAAAGCCGAGGCGGAGTTTGAATCTGAAGCACCTGTTGCAAATAGAGAAGTGTCACGGGCTACTCCGGAGAACGTAGCAAAGAATTGATTAAAATTTTCTACCAATTTCTACCAATTTCTTAATTTCTTAATAATAATAATAATAATAATAATAATAATAATAATGTTTATTTTTATTGGTACAAAAAGTGGGGAAAGTGGAAAAACTTAAAAAAAACAACCTGACAAGTGTCTAATGATTGAACACAAAAAAAGCGCGGACAAAAATACTAAATTATACAGTAATTAAGGTAAGAGTAGAAAATCAATACTGGAACCAGAACAAAAACAAACAAGGTTCAGTTATGTACATAAAAATTTTCAAACTGCGTTCAATTTTGGAAAAGCATGCAACGTAAGTCCTTCGTACAAATAGTGCCAGGAACAGTGTTCATGTTGTTAACGCGATTTTAAAGCCAAGGAACTAAACGTTGAAGCATCTGCTGCCCATAGGTTGATCTGCATGCGAGATGCCTCTAATATTCATTGTGGCGTGTAAGGTAAAAAGGACTGTACTGTTTTAAAGCAGCTAATTTGGTCAAAATGTCAATTCCTTTTCTTTCCTTCGTTTTTTTTTATATTGATGTATATAGTCTATAATCTTATAGGGTATGATGTTTTTAATATTCATATTAAAAATGGTCTCGGTATGTGAATCCTCAGGTGCATTACAAAAAATCACTCTGACTTTCTTCTTTTTAAATATACATTTTTTTTAAAGATCGGATACCGTGGTTGTACCTTAGACGAAGTTGCAGTAATATAAGTGAGAATAAAACTAAGCATTGTAAATTAATATTATCACACAAGTTGGAATAGAGGAAGCAGTGACGGTATGTCAAGCAAGCCGATTAAGTGCACGTGATAAATTTTGAGACAAGAGAATGTACGTGACTGTCCCGTGACATACTTTCAGAAAATACAACACGAAGTGATTTAAAATTAATAGCCTCTATCATATATACATCTGTTCACAGAGATGTGTTTATTTCTTTGGACAGAAGAAGATGACCTTCGTTTTATCGGTGTTTATGCTCAACCCATTACCTTGCGTCCAAGCCCCTTTCCTTGACGGAGTAACATTATCAGCGTTAATAAGTTCCTCTCTGTTGGAAGAGGAAAGAAACGTGCCGGTATCATCCGCGTAGATAACATTTAGCAATAGGGTGTATATCTACCAGGTTATGTGAGGATTCCAGGTCAAAAGCTCAATCGAGGCGAAATGTCCATCGAGTCAAAATGTCCACAATTGGACATTTTGACTCTATGTACATTTCGTCTCGACGGACGTTTTGACTTGGATGGACATATTGACTCGATGGACGTTTCGTTTCGATGGACGTTTGGACCTGCATGGACACTGACACGATGGAAATTTCGTCCCGATAGCCATTTCGACCCCTTAGACAGTTTACCTCGTTCACTCATATTTTAACACTGGTGCTACTGCCGACCTGTATACATCTTGCACAAACAGTCATAATCTGGACGCTTGCACAAATCTGAATGACTTTTAAATTTTGTGACAAACTATATTTTTTGTGCCGGATGTTTAGGAGATAACACCTTTTTCTATTAAAAAAAAGAACAATAGGGCAAATGTTCAGAGAAAAGTCTTTAAAATGTGTGTACGATAAAAAAAATCAATGACAAATTACGGCACGTTTGCTGACTTCAGTTTCACAAATTTAGCAATTTGAAAACAATCACGAACAACTGGCCCCGCGAATCGTTCACCCCACGCTAATGAATATGCAGTATACCACTCTAAATCTCGAATATTCGTTGGAGAAATTAGCGAAATATCAAACTCGTAAAAAAAAATCGAATTCACAGTATGCACGGTATGGTCTCTGTGGGCCGTTAGTTCAACATTAAGATATAGCGCTCCCTTCTGAAAACCGCGGCTCCGGTATCGAAATGCTGGAGTTACGTTCTGTCAAATTTTAATTATGTTATCACTCAGAAAAACGGGGTTGTATCCGCTTCCAACGGCCCGTGTATTGGTAGTACCTATGGTTTTATCGAAATAAAAATGCTACACAATTACTGTAAAAGTTTTGTCATTTAGATAATGTAATGTCAAGAATAAGTGAAGACCAAGATTAAAAAAGAACGAACTCGAGAATACTTTCCTGGCTCCAAATGACGGGCAACAATTTTCTCGCCCCTGTACTAATTTTGAAATTTGGAACCTTAATGCGCTAGCTTCGGCGCGAAAGTCAACGAGATGTACATGATAACGTTTGTAGCAGACACTTTTAAAATAGAGCTCCAGAACAAATGGCACGATCGTTGCCTCAAGTAACGTTACACTTTATCACGCCAAAATGTCCCCGTACATAACAGAGTACAATAAATTTTAAAAATGAACCTCCTACATACTTGGCTGGAGTGGAGGAGGCTGGGCGTTCAATGAAAGACAATTCGTAAAATGGACAACTCGTAGCAGGGCTATTGGTCACATGTAGGAATTCGTCATAGGACACTTCGTCACTGGGTCAACTGGTCAAACACAGAGAAAATGGCGGCATGCAATATGTATCTGTTAAGATAAAGTTTCAAAGACCACTTTATTTTTCGCACATTTCGACCCGATGGACATTTTCACTCTGTGGACATATCGTCTCAATGAACATTTTGACTCAATTGTAATTTCGAACCGATTGGAGATTTCCTCTCCATGGACATTTCAACCAGAAGCCTTAGGTTAGGTAGTCTAAAACTTCTGCTTGAAAAAAAAATGAATCCAGGCGTTTTGAGCAAAATTATTTGTAGAGGCATGTTTGGTCATTTTCATGTAAGTTCTAGGCTATAAATATTATACATAAATTGAAATGGTGGCTTACTAGATTATGTAACATCTATTTTAAAAGATCATCTGCTTTTTTATGGATCATATGTGTCACCTCGCAACGATCACCAGTGTAAACTTGGCACGCCAACATGTCATACGAACATCTATTTTGACTCTTTTATGCCAAGAACATCTAACGATTGGAACCAGCTCTCTGCCTCCATCGTGTCCATCCATGACGCCACATATTTCAAGAGGCTTGCCAGCGACTTCAGCTGTACCACTCACTCCTATCTGTAGAGCCTCCGGGTATTGAGTGTATTATAATAAATAAATAAATAAATAAATAAATAAATAAATAAATAAATAATTTACACTATAAGCATAGAAAGCATGTCACCGATAGCCTGGAATCAAAATCCCCCCCCACCCCATGTCTAAACTTTTTCAAATAATAAGCGTTTCTTTTTGTGCAGTGGATCCAAATGAAATCGCTTATATGCTTATAACCTCGCGGTTGGCCACCTCTGCAGGTAGTAAGGTTACAAACACGTTGCTTTTTAGGGGCGAAGCTCCTTAGGGTCTAGCCTTGTTTGTTCGTCCGTCCGTCCGTCCGTCCGTCCGGCGTCCGTGCTCACATAAAAAGAAAAAAATGTTTGCGTAGTCGACAGGATTCGAACCTGTGCGGGGAGACCCCAATGGATTTCTAGTCCATCGCCTTAACCACTCGGCCTTGACTGCGGGACGAGTAGGGGCTCTGAGATGTGGTAGTAACTCCAGAGCTGGGGTATCTGTCATGGATGAAGCGTTGCATGTAGCCGCTCAACGTCTATACAGGAGAGGGCGCTGCGGTCAAATGCGTATATAATCGCGTTAAACTTTGCATGCATTGGCTCAACGTTTATAGACGAGAGGGCGCTGCGGTCAAATGCTCAAATGCGTATATAACCACCACGTTCCATGCCACACATTCTCTTTCTGACATGGACCTTTGACCTAAGCGGTGGAGATGCGTTCCCACGGCTTCTAGCGGACCCAAGCTGATCCGCTAGAAGAACCACTGGCTCTGCATTTCACCGACCATAAAGCAGTAATAATGAAGTTGAAACGCAACCCGGAACTCAGCACTACCTATGAGCAATACAAAAAATCAGCACCATCAGCACTACCTATATGACCAATAAAATCAGTATCATCAGCACCACCAGAGCTTGACCCAATCAACATCATTCACCACGTGGAGATGCGGTAATTTTTTTTCATCAATATTTCACATGAGACATACTCCTTTATGCTAATTAACTTTATATCTTAGTAAAAAAATTGGTACAAGTGAAATTATTCGGCGCAGTCGCATGAACAATCCCCGCTAAAGCGATTCCAAGCGGGCATGTAACGATTCCAAATGGGCATGTTAAAATAACGTACTCCGCTCATGCGTCCTCGGCAGTAATTTAATACGAACTCCCCCCCCCCCTTTCCCAAAAAAAAAAAGTTTTACACAAGCTTTTTTTTGAAAATTTAGTAATCCACCGGGATGGAGGCGTAAATAATTTTCAGGAGCTTTTGGGGGAGGGGGGGGGGCTGTATACCAAATGTTTGTGTACTTTGTAGTGTTGTACGAAGATTCGCAATTTCGAATAGTAGTTTAGAATGTTACACTATTCGATATCCGCTTCGAGATGAACTGCGATATTCGTATTTTTCGAAGTGCTGATCGCGACAGGTTACTCCGTTGAGAGCGCTTCGGCAACTGTACACTGCGGAGAAGCACAACTCGCGGAGCTCGCTTCCGCGGGTGTTGCTTCTCCGCAATACACCGATGCTCGGTAAGAAGTGCACTCAACGGGTTAACCCGCCGAGATCGGCACTTGGGGGGGGGGGTATGTTTATACAGCCTAGAACTTAGTCTGCCTCACCGGGCGACTTGTCTCCCAGCTGTAGATGAGCAATTTAGCCAGCGCAGTACAACCGCTAGCCTGGGGTCATTGACGTGCAGCACGCAGTACTGATACACGACCGCACGCCGGCACGATGCTCATCCATATCGAAATGGGCAGGGGTGTGAATCGACCCCAGCAGGATCCCTGGACTCTGCAGGACGAGCTTGCTCCACGTGCTTCGAGCTGGTGTGCGCTGTCGCCTCCATCCCCAAACATCGGCACTTGGAAAGTATAATAGAGAGCTTTCGTAGATTGTTCCGATGCTTCCGATACCCGATAACGATATTGGTAAGCGCAAGAGGCGCAGGCATATCGTGTATGGTTATCGGAGTCCCCGAACATCGGCACTTGGAAAAGTATTAATATCGCAATCGCGTGCTTGGGAGAAAAGCACACTTTTAAAGAGAAGTGGTACACGCGCGCGCCTGGTGTATTTAAAAAGAAACGGAAACTTTGTGAATGTTGATATCTACATTACAGGAAAATGTTCCAAATTGAGCGTTGGCTATTATGCAAGAGTATATGTATGTTAGGCAGAGATATGCCCTGACAACTTGCGTGCATTCGTGATTCTTTTCTTTTTCTTTTTCTTTCAAATTTTCGCATATAGCAAGAATTGTAAATTCAATCGTTTGGGTATGGGTGGGGATCTCTATAGGTTTACTTTGATGTCAAATCAATAATTTCACTTGCCATCCCAAGGCATCGGACTTTATGAAGTCACAGTTTATAAACTTAAGATTAAAATTAGCTTATAAATGAATAAGTGGACGCTTGGGAACAACCTTTAGGAGTTTAGCTTGGTTTCGTTCAAACATGTTGCAACAGCAGCGAAAGTCATCGAGAAACTATTCGATATTCGATTCGAATATATTTGGCCAAAACCGCCATTCGCTTCGAATTCACTTGGAACTCAAAATCCACTATTCGCAGATTATTACTTTGTATAGACGCTTTACAGCAGCTGTGCATGGGCGCCGCCATAACTGCCCTTCAGTTTTTGTCCCCTCTTATTCCGTTCGCTTGACTCCATCATTTCCACAGCAGGACAGGTTATTGCCATTTTAAGTGTTACTGTGTCCTTCCCCCCAGCATAGGCCGTTGTGGAGACTCGTCAACGCCCGCTTCAGTGGCTCGGCATCTCGGTAAGACAAGAGAAGGGCGGCTATGGCGGCTCAATCTGGCGCGTGTGTAAAGCGTCGAATTTTTGGGGTGTGTTGGACTCAGCCCTAGAGACCTGCTTAAGGTGTGTGTGTAGTGTGTGTGTGTGGGGGGGGGGGTGTAGTTCAGTGATGGATAAACCGCCGGTCCATTCAGCACATTTGTCAGGGTTGTCACTGGCACAATGTAGGTGCAAACGCTACGTTTCCTTTTTCCTCGTGACTCATCCATCCATCCGTCCATCCATCCATCCATGCATCCATCCATTCGTCCATCCATCCGTCCATACGAAAGAACGAGGAAAGAAGACGGAGTCGAACTGTTGCGGAAAGAGAGCGCGGTGTGATTCGCTGCGCGATTCCGGTCAAGGAAGCGTTCCTTGCTCGGCTTCCTCCGGGCCGTGCTCCCCAACCATTACGCGGGCTTTTATGGGCCGTCTGGGCCAACCTAGACAAGCTGAGCCAAACCAAGCCGAGTCGGAGAAATCTTCCTCCAACCAACAAAGCTAGATTCCAGCGGGAATCGTTGACCCGGCCTTCCAAACGGCTCTGCCACCGCTATACCCGTTTCCCTCTAAGCTGACAGTGCGGTGGAAGCTACGTCCTCGTTGGTCCAGTCACACGTCTCTCTTTCGCCACGTGATCAGGAACCACCCGCCCATACCGCGCGCAGAGAGCCGGGTCAGGTGATCAAGGGAGACGGCTGATTGGTCCGGCGGACACGTAACTGTATTGTGATGCGCTCACAGCGCCGGATTGGTTGGCATCGTGGCTCGAAGCGCCCGCAGCGGTCCATCGCGAGGGAAACGGAACGCAACCGCTTCACGCGGCCCTCTCGGCGCTGTTTTGCACAAGCAGGGCGACCAGACAGCGGGACCACCACCCTCTCCAGGCGCTGCGCACTGCGGACGCGGCGGTGTGGTCTATCTACCGCTGAAACGGCAAGCATCGCATTCCTCGCATTCAGAACCGGCTTCGGCCTCGTTATGCTTGGCGCGCTGGGCAAGTCATTCGTGATACCAGACACTAGAAAAATCAGACCACTTGATACCTTAAGATGTGTGCCGACGGTCACATATAAAAATATAAGTAAGGATACTTTTCTTTTTCTTTTTAAACAATGCCTGACAGCTTTTTATACCCTTTTCTTGCTTTCTAATTTGTTTTAATTACACCCTGCACCAAGACAGTATTTTCCCCCTAGTGCAGAAGACGCGCTACGCGCGATCGAAGCCAGTCCAATGGCGTGCGAGTGTCCCGTGACCTGCAGGAGGGGCACAGCGACTGTTCCAGGTGGGGTTTGGTGCCGTCCATCCGAAAGTCCCTGCAGGGTTTGGGCTGAAGCTCATTCCCCTTTTTGCCGTGGTCTAGTTGCTCGGACTGGGGGCGGGAGACCAAGAAGCAGGACGGAAAGACCAGTTTAGTCACACGCGAATATGTGGTAGCGTAGTCGAAAATATAGAGCACACACACACTAAAAGCAGCAGACAACAAAAGGCAAGCATCTGGGGCCGCCGTGCCACCGGTCGGTTAGTCCCCCAGCATACCGACGTGCGCCTTGACGTCATGAACCTCCTCTCAATGTCAATGTACAGTTCCTGAAACACGTCTCCGACTGTTATGTTTAGCGTCATATATATCCCGCCAATACACCCAAAAGTAGTCCTGAATTGTGGCAACAAATGACGTCAGAGGAACCCGAGTGTCATGCTGTCGGATGTCGCGATCCTGACGGTTGTTGCTAGAAGTACCGGCAAAAAGTACGAGCTAGTGCAAAACTTCTGGCTGCTGAAGCTTATGCGTCTATATTGCCAAGCTGAAGAGCGACCTGCGACAAGACAAATTCCGGAGAAAAGCTCACCGGAGAAAAGCTCACAGGAGAAAAGCTCACCGGAGAAAAGCTCACAGGAGAAAAGCTCACCGGAGAAAAGCTCACAGGAGAAAAGCTCACAGGAGAAAAACTCACCGGAGAAAAGCTCACCGGAGAAAAGCTCACAGGAGAAAAGCTCACAGGAGAAAAAGCTCACCGCAAAACCGGGGGATGCGGAGAAAAGCTCACTGTCCCTTGAGCGGATGCGGTAAAAAGCTCACCGACTTTTTTTTCTTCTTCTTTTCATAATGGATCCGGCTGTCAGATCATGGTAACATACATCAGTTGATTATCATTAAATTCGTCGGTTTCTTAAAAATAAAAGAAAAAGTCTTTATTTAATAATTGTGAAGCTTATTGGGTATATTGCTTCAAAATAAATAATTGCGGGCAAGTCTTTTCTGTGGTTTACTCTCTAGGCAACAAAAGCCTAACTGAAAACTTTATGAACTTGAAAAACAGGAAAAAGTTGGAAAACTTCATTATGTCATACCTAAAACCTAAAAAAAAAATACTGTAAATGCCCAAAATCCGAAAGTGCATGTGCAACAACGCGGTGCCTCAAATTCTCTTTGAAGCTTCTGTTAACCTTTGAAAAGATGATAGAACGGTCAGTAGGATATTGAGATTTCTTTCTTCCACGAACACGCCCGTTTTCTAGCCGTTTGTGCTGGTTTTTCCACACGTTGCCTTTGTGTGATAGTGCCCTTCTACGGCAAACAACCCATGACGGCATGACCTTAAGTGCTGCACACTGTCACCGTTCTTACTCGCGACCTATATAAGAACTAGTCTTCTGCAGAAGCGAATTGGGCGAGTTGGTAAACGTTGATACATGATGAAAACAGCTGAAACGACGAGTACGGAGTGGAGACTGCAAACACGAGACGACGAAGCTGTTCTCGCAGCTAAAATTTTATTAGCCCAAAAAAAAAAAAAACAGAAAGAAAACAGTTTAGTCGACACTGATGACACCAACAAACACCTCCTCATATATCAGGTGCCACTCAATCTTCGGAGCTAAAACAGTTCCCACAACGCTATTCATATTAGCTTGCAAAAACAAAGATCTTTATCTGACAGAGCTGCCGACGGCGCACTGTCAAGCTGTCAATAAATTCTCTTTTTCTCCGGGTGCCCCATGTTCT
Organism: Ixodes ricinus; assembly: GCA_037355805.1. Taxonomy (NCBI): domain Eukaryota; kingdom Metazoa; phylum Arthropoda; class Arachnida; order Ixodida; family Ixodidae; genus Ixodes; species Ixodes ricinus. The sequence continues at coordinate 88,186 of JAZHYW010032833.1, forward strand.
GATTTTATACTTGCGGCGTGATTAATAGACAGAATGGGTGATTACTAATTTTTGAGGAATTTGCAAATATGCCCAATAAACTTCAAGAATATTACAAAGAAGGGGACAATTCTTTTTTAATGAAGTGACGAGTTCTGTGTTAAATTGCCACGTGTAATGCACAATTCGCTGAGCTAAGAAAGAATTAAAATGTCCGTGAGCTTTTCTCCGCCTCCGCTCAAGAGCCGGTGAGCTTTTCTCCGCATCTGCCAATTTTGCGGTGAGCTTTTCTCCGGTGAGCTTTTCTCAGGTGAGCTTTTCTCCGGCGACCAGCCAGACAGGCGTCATCCACTTCTACCTATCACTGCTGCGACACCACCAGGATCGCGACCGGCGACAGCATGATGCTTCTATACTGTCACCAGACGGAACTCGAGGAACCACTTCTTTGGAACGAGTGTCTCTCCACCCTCCTAGCTTCACCTCAGGTGGCCTCATGTCGCTTCCAGAAGCTTCCTACCCACTATCCTTCAATCAGAGCCAATCAGAGCTCGGCGTTCTGACGCCACCACAATCCCTGCAAAAGAAGCAGACGAACTTGCTCTCTGCATAGACCCATTTCAAAAGTGGGTGCCATTGCGAGTGCGCCATCGCTTGGACACGTATACTTTGAGCATCTATTGGACACGAGGCCTGTGTCATGCAGCGTTAGGTGAGGACTCGAATCCCATCACACGCCTCGTGCCCAAGAAATGGCGACCGCCGATGTTGCTTGATGAACTTTCAAAAAGGGAACCAAGGACGGAGGTAAATGCTTCTTCGGTTATCAGGGGATCTAAGTTGGACACTCGGCAAAAAAATCGGAAACATCGCCGACAGCCGCGATTGGTCAGCGCTGTGCCGTGATTGGCCAAGATCAAGCGCTGCGCTGGTCAATCTCAGTGGTTGGCGATCTCGCCGATTTTCTCGTCGAGCGTCCAACTTAGAGCCCCAGGTCGCATGGGTCGAACATGCCGCAGGGTTATAATCGCACGCCAACGCACTCAAAAATCGTAACAAGCCGTCGTCCGCAAAAAAAAAAAAAAAAAAATGTAAGGTTGATTTTGAGACGACGCTCATCTCATGTATTCACGTGAAACAATCACAGCGCTGGACTGACCATAGCGTCTGCTGCGGTTCATCGTAAGTTGACACGGAGATGGAGTATAACTGTTTCATTGGTTTCTGGCGCATTCATGCTGAGCTGAGCTGTCGACAAAACACGTCCTGAGCTGTCGACAAAAACATTGAACCTTCAAGTCAACTACGAGCTCAAAACTCTGTTTTCAGGTCATAGATACTACCCTGGTTCAACCCAGACTTTTCCTTTCACTCAGTCCCCAAGAAACCGAGTTTACAGTTACCGTAAAAATTCGGTAGGTTCTTCAACTTCGGAAGAAAGCGTAAAAATATGTCGTTACTAAACAAACAACACCGACTTGACTTAACAAAGATCTCAATGTAATCGGACGTTTTGCCTCTTATACAGGAGACATCATCATGTGCCAAGGTGTATGGGCAACCTGGGGATACAAGGCGTTGGACCATGCAGTTGGACCAGGTGGCCCGCATGCCAAATCGTCCACAGTCATTTCCGCCGCGAGGGAACCAAGTACATTTGGCCACGCGAGCGGCCCTCCGCCGCTGATAAAAGTAGATAAAAGGCCATTGCAGCGGATGCGCGGGGGATGGTGGTGAGTAAATTACTACGTGTTGTAGAATCAGGTCGTCACGTCGCTCTCCGAGATGAGTACCAGCAAGAGAATTCCTACCGGTGGCAGGAATGAGAAGCACGGCAACGAGTGCCTTCTCATTTCAGCCCCATTTGCCTCACAGATGATTGGACACTCGGCGAGAAAGTCAGCGAGATCGCTATGATTGGCCAGCGCCAAGGTCCAAGTGCGACGCTGGCCGATCGGGGCGGTGGGCGATCTCGCCGACTTTCTCGCCGAGTGTCCAACTTGGAGCGGAAGACGTTGAAGCGCCTGATTAAATTGTTACTTTTTTTTTAAAGTCAAGTAGATGTAGTTTGTTTTATCATGATCAGTTTCGGTTTCTATATTTATATTTTTTTTTGCGAAGATATATTAGCACACGAGCCTTATGGCTTGTGCGCGTGCGTATGTGCCTGTTTGTTTTGGTTTATAGCTTCTTATTTTTATAACAAATAAACACAACATTTGACTCGCCAGCCATCCCACTTGCAGGAAAGACGGCGCTCCAAACGGGGAGGGATCGTCTTGTAGCGCGCAACATCACAATAATGCAAAAGGAAAAAAAAAACAGTAAGCAATTTTTTTTAATATTTGTGTTTATTAAAGTGTGCACGCAGTCAAAGTCCGGCGGAAGTTAAGGAGCGCGTGATGGAAGCCGAGATTCTAATGAATCGTTAAATGAGGAGGAAAAAAATAATCGTCCTCATTTCGTTCACAAATGGAATCAGCCGCAGCGGCGAAAATTCGGCAAGTCCAATGGTCTCCGGAAGAACAGGCGGAATTAGTGCATATCCTTCGCCTTGAAATACTAAAAATAGTCTCACGAACAAAGCAAAACGAGAGCAAGAAAATAACAAGAATTCAAAAGCGACGGAAAAGAAAAAGCAAGAAAAAAGGAGGCGTCTGACTTCCTCGAGTGAGTCAGTCATGCTGGTCTAGTTTTCCAGGGTAGTTTCCCCGTGCACTTTTCTCCGAGAAGGAAGGGGAAAAAACGTGCTCGGTTGCAACGCTGGCAAGGCCAGTGTGCCAGAATGCTCTGTGTACAGGCCGTCGGCGTTTCCGGGCAAACCCACCATTAAAGTGGCACTCCGCCGATTTTTTCCAGTTACCCAAACTAGCTCCATTTTCAGAATACGTGGGTTTTACTCCTTCAGGAACGCTATTCCGCATCTAAAAATTCAGAATAATTAATGAGAAATCGGCCAATGAAAGCGATGATAAAACCAACGTGCAGATATCCCCGCGCTCTCTGGTGCAATGACGTCACTGCTTGAGAGGCTTGGAGGTTTATGAGCAGATAGTCCGTGCAGAAAACAGATCACGGGTATGTCGCGCATCATCGATGAACACTAAAAATTAAATAACATTGCGAAAAAAGATTTCGACATAATGTTTGTATACGATAGTTCACCGTCAACGACGCCTGATCTGTTTAGGAAATTTTAAAATAAATTACAAATAAAAAAACAAAACACGACGTAGTGTAGTTTTAACGGACGTGAAAATCCAAACGTGTCAGGCTTTTAGACCAACACACTGTTTACAAACAGGTCGGCGTTTGCCCACATGAGGGCGCGTGCGCAGAAACCAGATCCGCGGGTATGGTGTACACCATACCAAGGAGAAGTGAAGCGTTTGCGCATGCGCAGTGCCAACACCAGCGCCACCGCAGTGAAGCAAGATAGCTAGATGGATGGATGGATGGATGCGGCTGAATTCGTTTGAATCGGGCGGCGACTTAAGCCACCTAGCAAGCGGTTTTTCTTTTTTTTGCGTTTATTTTACATAGAGTTATACATCTAGATTTATTCTTTAAAGCTATATACGATCCGTACGACGGAGGCACCTCTATGCAACCGGGTGCACTCCCCTTCCGTCCTAAGGGTCGCGCGGAAGGGAATAAGAAAATATTCATCCTTCCCTCGACCTATGCCACCAGTTAGATGATCTCTTCTTGGTTATCTGCACTTACCTGCCTATTTTTCCCTCACTATCCCTAAGTCCCAGGCGTTTGTTAAATTAGTCGCCTCCTCAGCTACTACAGGGTGAAGCCCTTTACAGTAAAGTATCAAGTGCTCAGCCGTCTCCTCCTCGTCTCCACAAGCTCCACACACCGGCCGCAACACTCCGTCCTCGCCTCGAACAAGGATGGGCTCCTTAGTAATGTCCTTCTTAAACGATCTGTACGTTTCCAAGGCCGATTTAGTCTGTCATGCCTGCTTCCTTTATTTCCCTCTCAGCTATTGCCATGCATATATTTAGATCCCAGTTTTCTAGTACGCTTTTTCCATTTCGTATCGATGCTTCTCATGTGTAAATAGCTAAGAACTCTTCGTGCCCATCGTTCTACATATATTTCTCTTACCCGACCTTCAAATTCTATCTTACTGCTATGCTAGCTTCCCTGCCCTCGAAAGAGGACCATCCCATATCGCCCTGTACACCTTGGTTCGGTGTTTTACCATGGGCTCCCAGAGCCAATCCACTATACTCCAGGTCGCTTTATTTTTAGCCTTGTCTGGACGTTACAGTTTTGTGCACAAAACTGCATTTGCAAAAGTCAGGCCCTAAAACCATAACTTCTTTCCAGATCTTCCATACCGCCTCATACACTCTTGGAGAAAAAGAATGGGAAAGGATATATTCTTACATCCCTTGTCCCATATAAGACACCCCAAAACTTTAGTTTGACGTACTGAGCGCACTGATATCGAACCGACAGTACCAACTTTCACGAGCGGCTTGATAGCCGCTCGTGAAAGTTAAAATGGCTAACGTACGTGTTACTGAATACAAAAAAAAAAAAGATAATAATTGGGGGTTTTTATGGTCTTACTTAAAGACCTCCATGTTTTTTTGTTTTTTTCTGGATTTTTCGATACTACTTTAACTTTTTAATAAGTTATATCGCACCGTTTTCAAGCCCCTCGTAAAATTTGTGGCCGTCTGTTCGACTATATAGGGCGCTGTACTCTGTACATCGAGGTGAAGTTTTGGGGGTGTATTGTATGGGACAAAAGGGCGTAAGACTACGCCCCCTTTTTTTGCTCTTTTAGAGTGGACCTGTTGCAGTTTTACAGTGCCCTATTTTTCATTACAGCTGCATTTCTGTTGCCTGTACTAGTTACACATTTTGCATATTCATTGAGGTATTCTACTCTCGTTAATTCATACTCCTACATACTTGTATTTATCGACTCGTTCACCATCTATAATACCAATGAATCTTTAGCTCTGCAATTCCTTCATCATTGAACACCATGACCGCTGATTTGTCACTGAATTCTAAGCCTAACATGTGGCCTTCTGCGCCACATATATTCATTAAGGTCTGAAGCTCTATGTTGCTATCAGCCATCAGCATTATGTCATCAGCGTACATCAAGCCTAATGACTGTTTGATTTTTTGACCTCCTGTCGTATAAAAGATCAAACCCAAGATTGCTTTTGCCAACTGTTCATGTAATCCTCGGTGATAAAACATGAACGAGAATGGCGACAAGGAGCATCCTTGACTAAGACCTCGTTTTGTCTCTATTGGCTTTGTTCTCTTTCCTTCCTATGTTATTAGTACCATCCATAGTAACCCTGAGACGTAGGAAAATAAAAAAAATAAAAAAGGGACCGAACAACGAAGTCTCTATTTTATGAATATCATTCACCAGTTCGCCTGCGTCTTTTACCTTTCTTCACATATTAGTACCATGTTGTCTTTGTAAATATCCCTTAAAAATTTCAATATTATTCCGTCGTCCACATCTAAGCTCCTCATTAACTTGCACAAATATCGCCTTGAACGACATTGTCATACCCTTTATATCTGAAAGCTAACCAGAGGGTTCTAATTTCCTTTTCTGCTACCTCGATACACTGTGTTAATGACACTAAATTGTCCTTCAACCGCCTTTCTTTTCGGAACCCATTTTGTAGGTCTCCTAGTGCATTTTCATTTTCTGCCCATGCCTGTAATCTTTCCTTGTTGATCTACATACATCGGTCACCTGTAGACTGCTGACGTTACTGTTTTGGGTCGACAGTTACCTATGTCAGCTTTGATCCCCCTTTTCCTTGTGTATCAAACGCATTCTGCATAGCCTCCATTGTTCCGGGGCAGTTCCCTTAATGATAATGCTGATAACGCTATATACTGCTTTCCTTATAACGCTTCCAGCTTTCAAGTTTGGGCAGCGCCTCCGGCGAGCAAAATAGAATATTTCTCGGTCGCGTTTCGGCAGCGCGTCATAGATTGCGCTTTTCCGCGTTGCTCCGCGGACGCTATAAGCTGGCAGAACTTTATTGGCGGATAAAAAATTGAGAAAAAGAGATAGCAATAACAAAAAGCTACACAAAAAAGGCGTTTTGTTCTTTCAAGTTCTCTGTTACCGCGCGAGGGCAGATGCCGACGCACGCTTGCAAACGACCGCGGCTCGTGCATAATGAAACGCTACAGTGGCGCCAGTGGCGCTTTGTGCTCGATGCAAGCATTACATGGTCGCGTCATACGGGCGCGCTCGTGCCCCCTGACCGAGATGAAACAAGCCTATACGGGGAGGAACTCGGGGAGAGGAGGAGACGAGATGCGCGTGCGACGTCGGAGCACTGAGCTCCGGTTGGATTGGTCCGCGGATAGACGCAATTTAATCGGACGTTTCGTTTCCCATTCAGGAGACATCATCATGTGCCAAGGTGCCAGAAATGAGAAGCACGACAACCAGTGCATGCCTTTTCATTCTGGCTACCTTTTCATCGCAGATGATGGCCTGCAGGGGCTTTTAGGTTGAACACAGGTGAGAAAGTCGGCGAGATCGCCGACTGATGCGATTGGCCAGCGCGCCGCTACGATTGCCCTGCGATTGCCCAGCGCCAGGGTCAAGCTCTAGCTGCGCTGGCCAGTCGCGGCGGGCGGCGATCTCGCCCACATTCTAGCCGAGTATCCAATTTGGAGCTCCTGCAAGGATGACGAAACGCCTGATTAAATTGTTTCCTTTGATAAGTAAAGTAGGCGTAGTTTGTTTTATCGTGATGAGTTCCGGTTTCTAGAACATTTTCGCGAAAATGTATTAGCACGCGAGTCTCCCATGCCTTGGGATAGCCGTTAAGGGTTAATTATATACTTGTTAAACTTTCACGGGTAGTTGGTATTATGGCTCGCTGCCGTAATATTTTGCCACCCAACATTAAGCTAAATATTTATCATGCATTATTCCAGTCCCGCTTAAACTATTGCCATCTTGTGTGGGCCACTACGACCAAAACAAACCTTAATAACATATTATTGCTCCAAAAGAAAATTTTACGTTATATTGGAGATGTTTCTTATTATGACCACACAGAACCATTATTTTCCAGATTTCACATACTGCATATAGAATCCATGTACGAGTACCGTTTGCTTTATACAGTTCGTTTTTCCTCCCCAGCTCTTGTAGAATTTTTGTATGCAATTTCAGATCTTAGAAGGCATGAATGTGTTGTTAGCACGCGTCACACAGTTTCATGGGTCCTCCCTCGGTCTCGTACAAATTATAATTTTCAGTCCTTACATTATAATATACCGCTTCTGTTAAACAAGTGTATCACAAACAACATAAATATAAACACAATAAGTAAGAGAGCCCTTCGTTTGTACTTTTCTAGCATTGTATAATTTTAATGTGTTCTTGATTTGTTGCTGCTGCCAATGTAAAGGGATCCCATACCTAGTCAAGCTGTTTTTTAACAGCTTTTTGTATGGGCTTTCCCACCAGAGTTTCTGGAAATAAACTTGATTTGATTTGATTTGATTTGATTTTGATTTGATTTGATGTCTTCTATACGCGTGCGTATAGGCCGTGTTTGTGTTGGTATATGCCCTTTAATAGCCTCTACGCTCTGTTTGAACGCGTTTCCAGCACATCGAACGCCGGCGGCCAGCGTTCAGTCGTTCGTGGGAGGTGAAATGACACCCGGCTTTTTCGGCTAGCGTAAATACATGATAAGCATCGCAGAAAGCTGCAACCCGGTGCAGCGGCGTAGACTTTCCATTTTCCCGGAGGGGGCGGGCTGAGAAGTTCTCCGGGGGGGGGGGGGGGTTGCTGCGCGTTATCTTTTCGCCAGAACTGGAGATTGAAGCTAACGAAAGCACGCTGGGATTCCATTTCCCATGTATTTTGTCAATAAAGGCAACGTGGGCGTTATTTTGTTTGCATGCCACTACAAGAAGCTCGTTACATGGCACGTAAACAGCGTCTCGGTAAGGATCATGGCCCGGGCCCGGGGGGCTCTGCCCCCTCCCCGGATCTCACCAGGGGGGGCACGAGCCCCGTTGCCCCCCCGAAGTCTACGCCTATGACTCCGTGTGGTTCGTGGTGATGCCAAGTAACGTCATCTCAAACTTTCGCGTTCTATCCCCACCGACATTCACGCGGAGTTTTAGCTTCCTGCGAAGCTTGTGGCGAATTCCACTGTCGTTTTGGAGCGCGCTGGGATCAGTATAGTGTATTTATGCGGGCCAAAAGACTGGGTTTTATTTTCTCTCACCCAACCCGGTAGGCTATTGGGGAGAAGGAGCGACCGTGACGCCCTAAGCGGTTAACTTTAGAACTACACGGATGGGGACAACAAATACAATGACTCAGCGCTCGGCCGACATAACCGAACGCGGCGTCAGCGTTCGGCTGGGGTTCGTTTTCTCCGGTGAGGGGGAGGAGGGGCTCTTTTGTTTCCATTCCGGCCTGCATAAACAATGCAGCATGCACGGTCCCAGCTCAGCACAAAAGCCAAAGTGGGTCAAGCTCGCATTCTCTGAGGATAGATCCGGCATTAACGTCGCTTCGTCGATTATTAGTATTTTTATATTAACCTGTGCCCCGCGCTCTATTGTAGAAGATGACATGGACATGCCCATAAGGCCTGTGGGCATGTTCACAGGCCTTGTGTTGAGTAAACACCGAGGGTGGGGGTCGATCGTCATGCAGGTGCGGTGGCGCTGCCGACGGCACGGCGCATGCGCAGACGTTTCACTTTACGCGAATGTGGTTTCTGCGCACGCGCAGTGCCCACACCTGGTGTGGGCAAACGCGAGCTTGTTTGTAAACAGCGTGTCGGTAAGCTCCTCCCACCTCTTTCCACTTTAGTAGAGGGAATGCTGGAGAGGAGGCGACCTCCTCTCCACCCTTCGCTCTGAGAAAAATCTTTATTTCCCAAGAACTACAAGGGAGTGCAATGCGCTGCCAGAAAGCCTCCAAGTTTCTATAAAGTGCATCAATATGTAAATAAACTTCTTGTTGTGACTCTTTCTGTCGTGTCATTTAACCGTGTTAAGAGCATAGATGTCGTTTAGTTTCTGCACTGCCTCATATGAACATGACTGTTCAGGGCGTTATGTAATGTTCATATGGCATTCGATAATGTAATTAAATTTGAGTATTTTATCGAACCAAACCAACGAGGAGCATCTGGCACGCCCCAGCGGAGGACTCGGGATTAATTTCGGCAACCCGTGGACCTCTTCACACGAAACCGAAGCATCGTTTACGCGGCGCTATACTCCGCAGTAAGCCTGAAGAAGCACTATCTAGTATTCGCCATTTTTATCATTGTTTATTATTCCTGACTGCTCACTTGGACAGGCGAAATAAATAAATAAAATGGTCGGTATACATCGGAGAGCTTCGAGATATCTGTGGCATTCACCGAGAAATATGCGAGAGCGATAAGAGGTCCTCAAATAGTCCCAGTATTCAGAATAAATGCCATCGCGAAAAATATATTTTTTTCTTTTTCGTAATAATTGGTTACCGGTTCAACCAAGGCTTCCGATTGGTACAAGGAAAAAAAAACAAAAAACACTTGGGGTTTATGGAAACCCAACCGATCGACGGGAGAAATCAGAATTTTTCGTTCGGGGGCGATCTACGCGAGGAGAATTTATAGTTCGTCCCATTAGTCAGAGGCTGAGCCGAGGTAACGAGCCGACAGAGCCAATCAAGCGGGGCCAAAACCGCCACGTCACGGTGTTCTCCGTTCATTCGTGCGTATATGATATATCAACCGGCTGAACCAATCACGCGCTGTGAATGCTCCGAGGTCCATTGCGCTCTCTTAGTGTGCGCGTCTCTGTCTGTATATGTCTTCTGGCTTTTTGTCTCCGCTCTGACGTTATGGTGAAACGAGTGTATACACTCTAGAAATGCCTGCGCGTCTACTTACCCGCAAAACACTCGAAGAGCCAATCCCTGCGATCTAGGAAATCAGCTCAGCGAGTGATGAGGCGGAACATCCGTTTAGACCTGAAAATGAAGTCTGCGCTGTGGCATTACGCAATGCAAAGCCTCATGCTTGCCTTGCGTAATGCCACAGCGCAGATTTAGTTTTAAGGTCTAAACAGATTTTCCGCCTCATCATTCGCTGAGCTGATTTCCTAGATCGCAGGGATTGGCTCTTCAAGTGTTTTGCGGGTAAGTAGACGCGCAGGAATCTTTTAGAGAGTACGGATGCCGTCTAAAAATATATTATTTATTTTTCATTTTCCCGACAGAGACAAATAAATTTATCGGAATGGTGAAGAGAGTAATCCCGCGGAGATCGGCAGGATGCATGGTCCGCACTTGAGAAGGGGAGGTGATGTAAATATTAGAAAACAAAAAGTAGGAATAAATATAATTTTAAAGAAATTCACATGTTGTTGTTGGTTAATTTAAAAGCCCCAGTCGCACTGCTCACATCAGCAAACCAAAGACACGGGTTTCTCTGTAGACATGAAGGCAGAAATATCTCCGGGCACGCCTCACGCATACATGTATTCGAAGGCTTCGTACATTCGTAAGCCTCGAAGAATGTATGCAGAGAATTTTCGTATAACCAATACAGGAGAGTCATAAAAGGAAGAGTCACTGCGCAGACAGTGTCATGCAGACTGTCTTTTGTACGACGTATGAGCGGCATGATTGTAACTTAAAAATATGCCGTGAACTCCATCAAAACCAGTTTTTTTTTTTATTATTAGAAAACGGATAAGTGAGGTCGTTCTTGTGAAACCTTTTTAATCCCGAACTTCCATGGTCCGAGCAGATGAGTCAGCGTAAGTGTTACTCCGTTGGGAAGAGACAGAGAGAGAGATGAGAGAGAGAACTTGTCAGTTCATTTCGCTGACTCGTGTCTAGGCTACACAATCTCTACCCGCGCGTTTACTACCTCGATAGTTCGCCCTTGGACACCGTATACCTTCTTATGAATACTTTTTGTATTCATATTACGTCCCAGCTTATAGTACTTGGACAGCTCGCGCTTCGTACGTCTTTAATAACGCCGCATGTTGGGAACTCATCGAGATAAACTTCGCAGAATTACCTTCACCTCTGAAACTATTAACTGAATACGAGGTACTAATATGCTCAGTTTACTCGATAATGCCGTTTCAGTTTGGGATTCTATAGCCAATTCTATATTCTATACTTGAAGCCGCAGCCACGCTGCTTTTATACATCACACAAAAGACACGCTGGGTTCGCTGTTAACGTGACGACAGAATTTTTTGCGGAAGCGCGTCAACAATGTTCAAAGCATGTTTGCTTCGTATCTATGCACGCTTCAAACATCTCTGCGGGCAGTTGTTGTATGATCAAACACTGCCTGCAGTTTTTGATCACCATTTAAACACCCCTTAGACAGTGTCGGTAGGCTGTATTTTGTATGATGCATTAGCTGTGTGACCATAAAGCTTTAAACACTAACTAGATTTTGCTAAAAAAATTTTTTTGTTCGTGTCCTATCTTCTAATTAAAACATAATTGCAAACAGAAGTATATATGGAAATCTAGCCTAGACCTGTCATCCCTGGCATTTCGCCATAAAACTTTTCGTCTCTGCCTCTTTCATAAGGTATTTCATCGCACTCACCTGCCCGCCAAACTGCCCCCCCCCCCTTTTTTTTTTTTCCCCCATTACGTATTATTTTTATTAGATCGTGTTTTCTCCACGCACATCAGAAGGGTAGAATCACCTTCCTGCTCCTACGGCATCAATCGAAGATCACCAAAGGTTCAAGGAAGTCGTAGCTTTATGCTGGTTTTCACCTCAAGGAAAATAGGACTTTTTGTTGCGTTGTTCCTACGCCGCGCGAAGTAGTTCCTACAAGATTTGGTTGTGGGAGGAAGAAGCGATGCTTTTGGCGTATCAAGCGTGTACGCGTCTTGATAAGATAACATATCTATATTTACTCTAAAAGCACCTACATATATCACCCTCATCTACATAAAGAAGCAAATTAGTAATGTTCCGCGATGGTCCAGACTTTTTCTTACTGCGGTTCTAGAAATGAAAATGAGTATAGTATTGCATACCTAGGAACCATGTTACTGTACTGATAACAAATAATTTCACACTCTTATTTCATTATTAAAGATTGCAACCACTTTCTATCTAATGCCTTAGGGCATAAGGTTGCACCAAATGAATAAATAAATACATAAATAAATAAAACGGCTTTATTTTTTTATCTTCGTGAATGGAACATGACCCAGTAGCGGTGTCCCGACTTCCGAGCCACGATGATGATGAGCTTTTCCAAGTCATCTTCTTTGTGTTCCAAACTCTACGAGTCTGTATTATAATACCCACGGATGTATGTACCAAAGGTCGCATTTTCTGTATGGATGTTTAGATAGCGGGAAGCAAATGCATGAGGTTTACAGATTCGCGATTGGGTTAGACCTACTGCGTTCGCGTTGCAACTCAACGCAATTGTGACTGCTTACGTCGAGAGAACGTATTTGTTCTGGCGCCATCTATCGCGTAGCCCTGGAACTGCGTAATATATACAGCTCGACTGAATTAGTTTGCGGTATTTGCGAGATCACACATACGCATTATCTACGAGAAATTGTTTCTTATACCATCGGCAAAAATCTTTCAAGCGCATGGTAAGTGTATTTTGCGTAAAATAAAAGAGGAAATATACGCAGATCGGAAGTGTTCTATGAATACCCGATAGTTGGCGCCAGTGTGTTATCTCGTCGTGAGCAGTCGCAAACATGTGTACCGCGGCCATTTTTTTTAATGTGCGTAACGCATAGTGATTACACAACTGCTCACCGGTATGAGGCTCAGCCAGATCAAAACGGACAACACACTAAAAAGAAAGTACAGGAAAATCCGTTGGTGGATTCTTAGGGTATGCGTTAGCATGACCGTTGGAAACGCCACACGCCCGTTGGTAAACGCTAACGCTGACCCCTTCACTTTTTCTTTTGGCTTTCTCTTTTGCTTCCTCTATTTATTGCTGCTTCTTTTTGGCCTCGTTACGGTGTTAATGTTAGCGTTTCCCAAAGGGGGACATGTGTGGCATTTCCCAAGAGTCATGCTAACGGATTCCCCAAGAATCTACCAATGGATCTTCCTGTAAATTTTTTCGCCCCTTTTTTGTACTCTGCCTGTCAGAGCACTTCGACGCCCTACGGTCATCCATATCACTCGTGGAAGAAGCCGCATCCATATCACTCGTGGAGTGAACCGCATCTGTCTTTTTAACTCACACACACACATCACAGCCCACGCACCGCTACTACGGAAACCCAGAGCGAAGGACAACCGGCGACAGCAAAGAGGCAACTGAGCACGCCCGCATTCCACTGCAGCAGCGGCGCAATACCTCCTAGATAACAAAGCCGTAGAGCTAAATGAGATGGCGTCGCCAGAGAAGGCCAACGCTGGGCACAGATTGGACACGACGATTGCGTCAACGTTCACCTCAAACTTGGTCTCGAAGCCGAGCGCTCACGCAGCACTCATTGCTAATCTGCATCCAGCGTTGGCCTTCTCGGATTAAGACCATCTCATTAAGCACTGCGGCTTTGTTATCTATAGAAGGTGCTGCGCGGCGCCTCCTCCTCTCTGACTCCGCGGCAGCTGTGCGCGTAACTTTGCCGAAAACGAAAGCACTCGTTTTAACGAAAACCCGGCGGTGTCTGTCAGTTTGTAAGCGCCTGAAAGAGAGGGAGAGGTTGACGCGTGCTGACGTCAGCCCTTCGGACCAATGGGAGCGTCGCACGCGACAACTTACAAAACGAAAGACACCCTTGGGTTTTCGTCAAAACAAACGTCCTAATGCTAACCCATTAAAAAAAAAAATCAGTGAGCTCTCTTTTGTGCAGAGCACGGAGGCAGCCAATCACGGCAAGCAATAAAAGATCCCAGCGAATGACTAATCTCAGAATACGATCAGACCAAAAACTACCATATGTGCACAGTCCCCGTGCACATTGGATGTCAACACAATGAGCATGACGTTTCACCCGCTCATTAGTGTTTCTTCGCACATGGCGTTTCTCAGATATCTAATCAATATTCTTAGCTTCATCCTTCGCTGGGAACCCTCTGCTGTTCGCCGTGATTACCCGTCTCGGTGTTGTGTAGGAAAGTGAACTTACCGAGTGTTTCTTAGAGCGCAGTGAGGATCAAACGCAGGAAATGATTCCTGCGATTTAGAGGCTACAGGATAATATATTATCAAATTGCCGTTTATATCGATCTTAAATAGATACCATCTAACAAAATCCAAAAGATATTTGTCTATTCTGAGTATATTTATATATATCGTATACATTGAGCCAAGGTTGTAATTCTAATGCAAATCGTATACTTATAAGTCAAATAAACCGTGCGTTTTGATCACGATCGGCTTTGTTACTGACCTCGACGCACCTCTGTTTGGAGCTTGAATATTTAGCTCTTGGCGACATTGAGATAAAACACCTGCATAAATAATTAGAAAACGGTGTAACTCGCTTTTCCTAATCGAGATAAGCATCGTCCTAGCGAAGTAGTTTCTGGGTCTGTTAAGCCGCTTACCGTACCCAGAAACTACTCGCTATGACGATGCTATCTCTTCATTTTACCACAAGTCAGATCGCAGCCAATGTTACGGTTCGTGAGCCAGTCATCAAGCAGCGCCAATAGCGAAGCATCCCGGTCCTCGTCGTTTTTTCGAGTGCCATCAACCGGCTCATCCAATCAAGCGCAGTGAATGCGCCAAGATTTCGTGCTTTTTGACTGTGCGTCGATGCATCGGCACTCTAAGTCACGGTAAAACTAAGCATCAAGTTTAGCTTCTTCGCTCTAAAATCACACACGCAAATTCTAGGGTATATTTAGCTTCTGTCATATTGTCTGTTTCTCCTAGCCCCCATGCTTTGAGCGTACTTTTGTTTCGTGCGTTTTATTCACTCTAAAATGTCACGCTCAGTTGGGCCATGGGTTCTCATAAAGTGGACATTCTCGGTTATCAGGGCATCTGTGAGTTACGGGAAGAAAATCGATCGTGTGCACGCGGAACATATGGTTAATTGACAGAAAATGCTTAGGAAATGTAAAGATATATCTTACATCTGCAAAACCATTTATGATTTTCATGGGGCAGGAACATTGGAAAACGAGGGGCGACTAAGGCATAAGTTGTTTGTTGTAACTTGTGTGTATCGTTTAGACCGGAGAAAGTTAGTCAGCCCTCAATGGGCGTCTGAACTGTCTCCGCTGTAGATGAGAAAATTTGTCAGTGCAGTACACGACTGAGCCTGGGGTCTTTTACGTGCATCACGCAGTATAAGGATTAGACGATCGCACGCCGGTACGATGCTCATCCAGATCGAAACGGGTAGGAACGAGAGCTTTCGCCCCACGTGCTCCGGAGCTGCGGTGCGTTAAACACTTGGCCACCGTTACCTCCCCATAAAAGTACAAAAACGGCGACCCTTTTTTTTTTTTTGTTTTGCGAATGACGGCTGCGCGCAGTCAGATACACACACGCACACACAAATCGAGAAAAAGATTCGACTATATTCCTACAAGCGCTTAGATATGCATGAGAGATTGCATGAGCCGACAGGATGCACGGTCGGCTAGAAGAGGCGGCAAACGCAGCCACAAAGAAGGGTGATCTCTTCTCCTACACGCGACCAACCACGGACGATTCCATTCTCAGTTTCACGATGGACCCCCGCTAGCGCTACGAGCAATCGGAGCTAATCCAACGCCTTGTGAGTGTCACGTGCCCTTCGCAAAGGGTGCAGCAGCAACGCGCGGGGCGCATAGTCACGTGATACATCTGCACCGCTGGATTGGCTGGAATGGCTTGTACCATACGCTCCGGTCCATCGTAAGAACTGTCGGAACAGACACGCGCACGAGCCAAAGGTACGGCGTGCACGCTCACCTGCTTTGAGAGTGCAGACGAGGAAAAGTGGCAGCACGGAAATTATTTGTTTATTTCTGTTGGACGCCGTTTCCTCGTAGCCGTGGCAGGTCGAGACTTTACAAAAGGTCCGTGCTCTTTTCCGACGTCTCTTTGCAGTCGCCTCTCCTTACCGGGCGTTTCGGTGGCATGCAGCGTGCGGGCAGAACCTTTGCGCACGGTCCCCACTACGCATGGACGCTCCAGCGCCTTACGAGTCGACTCACAAGAGAGATATTACAATGGACGGTGCGACGTCTCGTCTTGGTGCGATGTAGGGAAACTAACGCGATGTGAAAGAATAAATAAATAAATAAATAAATAAAGTTGACAAAAGTCCGGGACGAATGGATGTGTTTTACATTAAAAGTGTTGTGCTTGTGAGCACTGCCATGATTACCCCAGGTCACCGGCGGCTTTTATTTATTCATTTATTTATTCGGCAGAAACATATATTTTTGTATCCGTCACCAATGTATGGGACCCCCTGAGCTGTCCTCTACTTGCACGATACGAATATTTTTATTGTGCCTTGCGGTATAGGCTGTCTCAAGACCGTTAATCTTAATCCCAAAGGAGTTCCACTTATTTGCCGCTCGGTGCACCCTATATAGACAGACAAAATATATTGTTCCGAGAGAAAGAAAAAAAAAAAGTGGCTAAGAAGGTATGTGTGGTTAATACCTGCCAGCAGAGTGTCTAGTTCTTCGCTCCACTGAGACGAGACTCCCCTCACTACCCCCGGTTAGAACCACTCCGCCGAAGCAATTTTCTGCATTTTATATATCACTTCGACGCCCGCGCATCCGAAGCCCGGTGGGAGGCAAAACGAGCACGTGCTGGATTCAGATAATTCTACGGCCTACCTGCTCGAGATCACTTGAGCAGACGATGAATCGGACAGCCGTAGATAATGCAAGCAAAGCCGCGTCACTGTCACAGTAAAACCATCTCGTATGCAGTATGTCCTGCTTTTCCGCTTTCTCACGTCCACTTTTTCCACAAAATTGAGCTTTGTTACGTTCGCTGCTTCTTTAGCGAGGCTACCAAAGGTGCACAAGGACGGACTCTCGCGCTTCGGTGTGGCCAGCAAACAAAAGGGAACGACACTTCCGACTTATTTTTCTCACATCGTCTCTTGCGGCTTCCTTCAACGCTCGACTTTCCTCGAGCTGCCGACTCAACTCACGGGCATTATACGTTCAGTCACAAGATTGCATTCGACGTCATATGAGCTCTTTTGTTAGAACCAGTTGGAATGTAGAGCAGTGCACGCTTTGCAACCCTAATTTTAGTCCGGATAAAATATTTATGCTTTCCGGCAGCGCAAAACCGTGACCAACGAGCACTGTACTCGAGGCTCCCGTTTCGTCTAATTTAACGCCATTAAAATAAGTCAGTAGGAAACGTACGCAGCAGGACGAAGCTAACGACTAAATCGGACGCCGTTGTGCTTTAATATGCATACTATAGCGAGAACAAAGCGCTCATTCTAACTTTTTTTGTTTGCAAGATAGCTAAACCATAAGACGTGTAAGACATCAGAGAGTTCCTGCTTCTATTTTTTCGCTGGCTATTTTTAGTTTAATTTTTAATATACTCTTTTTTAGAGCGCAGCTCTTAGGCGCCCGTTTCCGGCTTGAGCGGCGTCGGCGTCGCCGTCGGCGTAACCGTAAGGTCACGTGACCCCCACAGTCATGTGACTCCCAGGTCACGTGACTCCCCCACATGTCACGTGACCCTCACAGCTCACGTGACCCCGCCAGGTCACACGACACGCCCAGGTCACGTGACCCCCTCGAGGTCACGCGACCCCCGTGAGGAGGAGGAGGAGGAAGGAGGGGTATACCCTCCCCTCAGTACCCTTCCCTCCTCCCCTCAAGAGCTGCGCTCCAATGCGGCGTTACAGGGAGTTGTAAACGGCTTTCATTTTTTTTTTATTATTACTCGTGTACCAAACAATTGCATGCTTAAAAAGTAATTTTTGTCTGTCACTGAGGTTGAGACTCGGGAGTAACTTAGGGTTTTGCGCTTTATGGAAATTTCAATGAAGCCACTTGCCGGTAAATATTTTAGTAATCAGGACGTAGTAACCATGAAGGGTTACCACATTTAACTCTTACGTGCTTATTAAAACCATATGCCTATGATTAAAACTGTTTCTCGCTACCACCGCTAGGGGATTCTTTTAGGCTTCTGGTTGGCCAAGAGAGCGTGTCAAGCCCTCTTTCTGCGTCCGGTAAAATTTGGAACACAGCCCATGAAAGCGACGTTTTAGCGTTCCATCGTGCACGAGCTGCGGTCCAATACAAGCGTCCGTCAGCGTCTATCGATGTGGCTAATAAACGACCGAGAGAACTAAAAAATCAACAAAATAAATACGCAGTTTTTTTAGCTTTATACTGTTGTTATTTTTTCACATGGCATCCGCGAGCAAGGTGGGTGAGCGTCTTGATGAAAGCGTAAAAATATTCGCTTCGGGTAGGCGAGGTGCACTGCAAAACTTAAAAGCGTGCCTTTCGACGCACAATGATGGGAACATACAGGCACGTAGCCAGAATTTTGTTTTTGTTTCGGGGGGGGGGGGGGGGCGCCCATGACAGAATGTTGTATGAGGGGGAGAGGGGAAGAAGAGGCCCCAGCAAAATGGAAGATTTCGGGGGGGGGGGTGGAGGGGCCTGGGCCCCATGGATACGTGCCCGGGAACATACCTAGACAAACTTGATGCAAGCCGAACGCCAGATTGCCTCCAGCCAAATGGCGTGCAAATTCTTACCTTTGTAGGTATCTTCTCGCGGTATTGAAACCGTGGTCGCAATCACGACGGTCGCACAATTTACAGAGCAGCGGGTCCGCTTTTATGGGAACCAACGTCTTTATTCAGTATCAACACGCTCAAAGAAAGACATCAAGCCAGATCGATCAAAATAGTTGCTCTGAGACGCTAGGGCTTAGGCCAGTACCGCTACGAGAACAACCATCTGCACAGGGCTTCCGAAGGCGCGTACTTGGGGCAGTTGTTTGTAGCAAACTATGTCGGTTGAGGAGATCTTCCTCTAAACACCTCTGTGAACTCAAAACCACTCGCACTCATACGGGAAAAGCAATCTCAGAATACATTTGAAAATAATAATGACTCTGTTTTAATTATTTGCTTCTCAAACGCAAAAAAGTCAATTAAAATACTATTATGGCACGGAGATACAAATTTACAACCAACCATTCACACGTCAATCATCTCTCCTGCCAATGAGAGATGTAAGCACCTTGTAAGGACGGGGCGGGGCTTAGCGGGCTGCGACCTCCACTTTTTCCACCTAAATTGCGTCTAACGGCGTAAATATTAAGAAAAAAATTTTTCGTGGAAAAAAAAATACTTGTCCCACCTACGCCGTTTAAAAAAATATTTCTTTCTTCAAGCTACAAATCAAATGTATTAAAAAAATAAAAAGTTATTGAAAATTACCCAAAAGTTGGTCTGGTGGTACCTGACTCGTGTGCAAATAGCTTCCAATTACACAATCTCCAGTTAAATGCCACCGTCGTGCACTTGAACGACAATAAACGACCAACCCGCCGCACGTGCAGCACTCTCTAGCCCGGCCTTGGTGCAGCATGCCCGCGAAGGTACCTTTGGCACGCTTGCAATCTCTCAGTGCTCGAAAAGTAAATTGCGCGCCTGCCAAAGGTCCTATACGCTCACGCTCCGCGACACTTAGCGTGAACAGGCGGCTTTCTGTCATTCTTTCCCCAGTATTGAAGGACGGTCATGTAAACTACAGTAGTGGTGGAAAGTGCTCAGTTTGTGTACTAACCTAAGCGGTAAATCTTGATGCCTGCCAGTACTCTTACAAAGTAAAATGCGAAAACGTCGTGTTTGCACTAGCATTGTAGCGCATTGTATCATGCTTCACGTGCTTGAGGGAAGATGATAGGTGTAAAAATAATTTTAAAAAAAATGAGACGTTTACAACACCCTGTAACGCAAAATTAGAGCGCAGCTCTTGAGGAGGAGGAGGGAAGGGTACTGAGGAAAGGGTATACGCCTCCTCCTCACCTCCTCATCCTGCCTGCTTCTCCTCCTCCCCCTCCTCCCTTCATCCTTCAACCTCCTCCCTCGTCTCCTCCTCCGTCCTCCTCTTCCTCCCTCCTACTCCCCTCCTCCTCGCTGCTCAAGCCGGAAACGGCCGCCTAAGAGCTGTGCTCTAAAATATAGAATCAGAACAAAATATTTTGGCAGGATGACATTTTATTGATTGGGGAAAACCGCGGTGTATAATGAAAACTGCGTTGCATATCCAGCCAAGCTTTACGCCCATAACGTACACGTGACCTCACGTGACCCCCGTGAAATCACGTGACCCTCGTGACGTCACGAGGGTCACGCGACCTCACGGTTACGCCGACACCGCTCAAGCCGGAAACGGCGCCTAAGAGCTGCGTTCTAAAATAATGGTGTTTGCACTATGTTTATACAGCAGGAAGTTAGTCAGCCTCAATGGGGGTTTGGTGTCTCAGCCTTTCGACGAGAAATGCACTACGCAGTAGTGATACACGACCGCACACTTGTACGATGCTCATATAGACCGAAACGAGGGGAGGATTGAACCCTGATCCCTGGGTTCTGCAGTGCGAGTTTTCGCCCTTCCACGTGCTCCGAACTGGTGTGCGCTACTGACGTCGATTGTTTCTGTTTGTCGCTCAAGCGGCACTATGCGCCAAGAAACTGAAAGAAGGGAGGCGACAAAAGCGCGCTAGGACGCGAGAAAGCCAGGCCCTGGTTGGAAATAATTAGTGGGTAGACCTAAAGCTATAGGTCCGTTCAGGATCGGATATTGTCTCGAGTTCCCGTGGAATGCAGACGCTGTATACACACCGTAGATAGAGCACACTGACGGTAACGTCTGTTCCCATGGGCTCGAACCGAGGCCGGATAGAAACGCTTTTTCAGTTCGAGGTCAGACAGGTCGAACGTGCGAAAAGGGTCTGGATCGCATGCCAACCGTCTCGACGTTCGCTTGTTCGTCGTCCGCATGCACAGGAACTGTGCAAGGTTGATCTCAACAACTTGTAACTTGTAAAAATAGCTAAAATAGTTCGTGCTGTTGTACAAGAAACGTGAAGCAGATAGTGGTCTCGGATTTGAACTCATCACGATCTGGAGTCCGCAGCACGAGCTTCCGCTCCAAGTACCGTCAAGTGCAGCGATCTCCTGAGCGCTGTGCTGAGATAGGAGATAACTTCACATTTTATCGCAAAACCTAATATCACGTCCCCACAAAAATAAAATAAAAGTAAGTTTAGAAGATCTTCCGCCGACGAAGAAGAGACAGAATAGAGAGATTTAGTATTGCGTACAAGAGCAAACGCAAGCTCTCTACGTTAGGCGTTAACGCTGCGTCCTCCACACTGCGCATGAGCCATACGCACGTACTGCAGCGAGCTATGCGTACGTACGCTCGCTATCGCTTTTTGCGAGCGTACGTAGGGGTCCCCTGCGTGCCATTCTCGTTGCTCTCGTCACGCACGGGAAAGCGCGAGACTACTCCGGTTTGGAAAATGGCGGCGGTGAGGCAAACCAGTGGAAGTGCTACGCGCGTTGTACGGGTTCGCTTCACCATTGAAGATGACCTCAACCTTGTGGAAGAAAGAGAAAGAAGACGGGAAAAAGGGCGAGACTCGTGGCGGGCGAGGAAACGCGGAGTTCGGAGCTGGAGACAGACGACAGAGCCGGTGCCGAGCAAGGCCTCCAACTGAAGACCCGGACCACTAGACAGCCTTGGCCCTCCTCTTCATCGGACTCTGAACTTAAGTACAGATAAAACCTTTTCCCAATGGTAGCGCTTCCTCGTGTGACTTCCTCGGAGCGAGTGAACTCGGCCTGATCGGGCGGTATTGACAGGCGACCCACAGGCCACAACCTCCTCAAAGAAATCAACGCGACGAACCCTTTCGAGCACCCACAAAGATGGGTGTCGGTAGCCAAGAACGTTGGCGACGCCGTCGAACCCGAAAAGGTGTTTACCGTGCGGTCGGTACGCGAGCGGTGCGACCTATTGCTTGCATACTTCCAAGCAAATGACGAGGCCAACATAAGGTAGTAGGGATCCCACAACACACTGGAGCGAACCATAGATCAAACTGCTAGTCGCACAGCCCTCCCCAAAAAAGACAAAACACGTTCACAACAGGCAACTGGTAAGAGATCACGCACTTCGTAGCAAAGCGAGGAGATTCGCGGTGTCAAATTGGCTTGACCGAATACCCGCCTTGGATTGTTTGAGGCCGTTCGCAGGAGCACATCCTAGATGGCGCTGCAAGTCTTTACGTATCGTTACGTATGCGTTTGCCTTCCGCTATACTCAGAGTGCGCGTCCAACGCGCTCCGTAACGTTACGCCGACAGCTAGCGTGCGTTGTACGCAGTGCTGACGCGGTGGTCTTTACGCTATTTTAAAACTCTCTATTAACAGAAGTGCCTCGCACACAATCATATGTTCAAGAAAACGCACGCCTGATTGTCTCCAAGTGCTGGAGCGACCGATAGAGTCAAAGCGATTAAAATGATTCGTGAGATGCGACCTTTAGGCTTTGTTGTAGGATAGTTTCGTTTGGGTAGAGTTTAAGAGATAGAGAAATAGAGAAAATTAATTATAATTGAGAGAGTCAATGGGTGTTTCATAACCTTCTGCAGGCATAGCCCGATGAACGACCTTAGCTTAAAATGGGTCGTCCAGCAGAGCATGTGTACATTTTAAGCTGAAGCTGAATTAAATCAAATCTTTTATGCACGCGCGAGTGGTCAACTTCATCCTTGCAAGGAGTGGTGGATGCTTGCATCGGTACCACGTTTGGGCGAATCCTGCTGTCTACTGCTACTTACCGTTGCCTCACGAAGATCTTCCTCTTTGACTTGGCGCAGCACTGGATGCACAATGCCCAGTGAATGGGAAGTCACGTCATTACACGAAACAACTTTACTTCGAATTTGACTCATTCCAGCCTCACGATGTATAACCAGCATCACCTGGTGGACACATACTTTAGTCGTCTTGTATTTGTATGCGTTCAACAGATATCATAACCTTTCGTCGTGCCCACGCTCTCTCTGCCGGTACTTGGCGCGTGATGTTCTTTCGTTCCACAGGGAGCTTGCAAAAGCACAGCTTGCTCCGTTGCTAGCAGTATCGGCTTCATCATGGCTTCATCATACTGTCATCGTGCCTAGTAAGTATATGTCCCTCAAAATACTCTTCCTGAGATACTTTTCTTTAATGTGTCCCCAAGTGGCTTTCGCCGCGAAAAAAGTATGAGCCTCTCCTGATGGTACGAGAGGGAACCGTTGCTTTTGCTGTGATCTTTTGTTTACTTATGCCTTTTATGTAAGTGGTTTGCCATGATGCTTCAACAGTCTTTCCCTGCCAGTCTTTGTCGGTAGACATAACTCCTTTAATATATGCGGAGCGTAGAACTGCCGCTCTTATCGATAAGTGCATGATCGCCGGATGAAAGATTGGCATCAGATGCAAACCATAAATATATGGGTTTTAAAAACGGGCTATAATGCAGAAGCTGCTTGCAGTCTTTTATTATATATTTGAGCTTATTGGATCTGCTATGTTTGTGGTGTACCACAACCTGTTATATGTCGGAAAACCAAGATTCACTCGGGGTATACCAGATATCAACTTCCGCCAGCTAACGCGATTAAAAAACGTTACTGTCCTTGTATTATGCTGACGACGCGAAGAGCCAACCAACATACATCGATGAAGATGCTCGTCGATGACTGTTGCCATTTTAATCTGTCGCAGGACTGGCCGATCATTATGTGCATGGCAAGAGACGTGTCTTTTGAAATGAATCGGAAGTGGAATCCTAAGTGAAGCCCTCGCCGTTGCAGGCAACGGAGACCCGTCGGTGATCGGAGCACGATGGCTTCCCGTCAGCGTCACACCACTCGCAGTAGCAGCAGCAGCAACGGCCAGGATCAGCAAGCGGCCCAAGACTCTGACGCTGAACAAGACGCGGCTTCGCACCGCCATCAGGACGACGACGACGACCAAGACGACGAGGATGACGGTACAACGACCAGCGGCGGCGTCCTGCCATGGCCCGCCATCACACCACCATTCTTCTACATTCCACCGCCCTACGCGGACCTCCCGGAGCTTCATTTCCCCTTCGGTCCTTTCGGGTCGTTCATGGATGACCAGGGCACCGTATTTGACCCTTCCAGTTGTCCTCTCGGTGAATTCGCAGGGCCGGTCGACTTTCACTTACAAGACGAGTCCGTCTACCACGAGCACGACGTGGACGTGATGCGGCAACTCGAGTACGCCAGGTACTTGCAGGCTTCTCCATTCTGGGATTATGCTTCTGAACCCGCCGACGAAGAGGCGGGCACCGGTGAGCCTCACGTGGCGACCGTGGAAGACGACGCGTCCCCACACGTCGTCAGTGCAGAAGGTTGCGGAGACGCGCAGCTGGATCCTCTCGTCGAGGCAAGCCTCTGGGGAGAGCTCCAAGAAGTCTACTATGGGCCGGTGGTCACCAACTACGGCACGGTGTCCGTCATCCTGAGACATTGCATCCGCGTCGACATTACAGTTGACCGAGCTGTCCGAGTGGTAAACTTTGAGAGGCACTGCACAGCTGCCATCAGCAGCTGGGGGGACCGCAGTTGCGTGTGTCATCCGTGCGGCAGGGTGCTCCAAGAAGGATTCACAGTGGACATGGCCACAGGAGACAGGTTGGCCAAAATTTCGGGTAAGGGCGTCACGTTCACAGCCTTAAACCACGGTCTTGTTTACTTGGTGGATGCCTCGGGGACCAAGTCGACGACGGAAAGGTTCCAAAACCTTTGCTACGACCTCCCTATGAACGTGTTTTACTTCAACTCTGAGCAGGGGATGGATACCTTCAACGAGTGCTTCCAGGTCGTAAGTCAAGCGAGGCAGAGGACCACTCGTGGAGGGGACGAGATCTGGATCGTTGCAGGAGTGCGCATCAAGCAGACACCCTGGGGCGACGTCCAGGTGTCTCGTGACTCGGGACGACGGGTCATCTGGACCTCGCCGACGGCCGGCACCGTCTCTGTCACCACGCCGTTTGTGAAGATGGCCATCAGCTGCGATCCGTGCAAGTACTTCTTTGTCAGGATGGGCCAGAAGAGGCTGAGCGCCAACGTGGAAGGTTTCACGGTTCGTAACGGAAGCCAGAGGGCCGGCTTCGACGGCCGAGGTCGCCTCACTCTTCCTTAGAATCGTGGAAGGGCCCGCTTCTACGCCTCTACCGCAAAGTGGTACAGAAAATAGGGCTGCGATTTCTGCGTCACATATTTGCACGTTTGTGATGTCCTGCGCTAATGTCCTGCCTGCAGCAGCTGTGAAAAGAAAAAGTTACCTAGCCATTGTTATCGCCAAACGAGGGGCCACTGGAATCAAGACGCCACGCTGTAGCTGCTCCTAAGTGTAGAAATGGTTATCCTTATATGGATTAGATCGATGAAAGTGGCATGGTATCCAAAAACAGCGAGCAACTGCCTGGAAGACTTCAAATCCAACTGGTAGCAACACATGGATTGCAGTACAATATCACGCACGTCGGATCTTCAAATTTGGAGGGTTCCCCTGTACAATGTCTGCTGGACAAGCTGAAGCAACTGAGTTAAAAGTGAGCCAAGTGGTCTGTATAGTTGACCACACATCGCGCACTGTCGTCCAAATTACTATCCAAATCCATCGGGAAACGTACCGACAATTTGGAACCAAGATTCAATGTGTTCAATATATGTAGCAAGAGTCGGCAAATACAGTGTCACCCACACGCCCAACATAATCAAAAGCGGCAGCTCTAGAGATTCGCAAAACCAAACAAACTTAAAAAGCAGCTAACAGCACTCTCCCGATCTTGCCTTCACAATTTCAAACGTATTATTTGAGAATTTAATACGTACACACTTGTTACCACAGGCGGCGAGACGGACCAGCATTAGGCGCCCATGGTAACCAGTGACATACAAATCCCCGAAAGGTCCCGTGTTGTCCGTCTAAAAGGACGCAGAAGCCCTCCGCGTCCACAGGATCGATTCCTTTCACATGTCGTGCTGCGCAAGATAAATGCCGTATTTTTCCTCTCTGTTTTGCTCGAATAAACGCCAGACACTCTTTTTATCCTGGATAGTCTGACCTTGACGGTAAGTGCGCTCGGATAGAGCCTCTATCATCAGCCCCATGCAGGAACTTTCCCGTGTAGCATATCTTGGCTCTGTTTACGTACTTCCTGGAATGCTATATCCACGCGCCTCGCATATCCCTCTCACAGATATATATGCTCGCGTAACGATTATCTACACACAGCCGCGATATCTCGCTTTGTGAAGCATCCCTCGAGTAGTGAACATCCTCTTCGACGCAGATGCTCATGCCATCTTGAGAACCCGGAGACTTGAGACCAAAAAAGGGGACAACAAACCGACCTGTACTTGTGTGTCCCCTTCTCTCTCTCTTTATTTTTTGTCTCAAGTTTTGGGTTTTTATCGATGATTAGAAAGTTTAGCAGCTCGCCTGCATGTTCTCTGTTATCTCTATCATATTCGCTCTTTCTCGCGTGAGTTGAAACGTGGTGGCGCCAGCGTGCAAATAGCCCCTGACCACTTCGGTTCTGAACTATAGACGGCGGGTTTCGCAGTATTTTCAAAATCAAATACACATGCCATCTTTTGGAAATGGCCACCTATACACCATTCCAATATTTACAATAGACGTTTTTTTCCAAGTTTCCCAAGCTTTAGGGAGCGTGTGCGACGGTACTGCCATCTGCAGCAGTAACTGTTACGTAACAATCCCAAACAAATGACACTTTGCACGCGCGTTCATCAACGTCTTAATTTGGTTGTTTACTTCGAATATTTAATAGAGATAAGGCGAACGCGTGCAGCGCGTGTACCTTCGTTCCCAGCGTTCTTTGTGATGCTTGGGTAATTTAGTAAAGGTACATTCCTCAGCCCAGCGTGCGAGCCCAGGTGCCGAGCCCAGCAAGTGCATGTTCGTCGCTGGGAAAAGCGAGCAAATCACGCGCCATACGCACGAACACTGGAAATGGAAACCGGCCAGGAGCCCATCTTTGGAAAGGTCTATAGCACTTTCAGACTTAATGCACTCTCAGGATAAAATAATGATACATAAAAATTTAAGAAATACATGTGACCGGAAGTTGGGGGGGGGGAGGGGGGGGCTAGACAGTAGGGTGTCGCCACTGTAAACAAGAAAAGGGAGCGAATGACTGAATATTTATTGCAGTCACTGGGGCTACCGCACACTAGCTCGGAGCGCGTGGAGCGAAAGCTCGTGCTGCAGAACACCATGGATCCTGGCGTAATCCTGGCACCTGTCTCAATCCGGGATGAGTATCGACCGGCGCGCGGTCGTGTAGCATGACTGCTTGCGTTACACGTTGAACACCCGCTAGTGGTTGTACTGCATGCGCTGGTTAAATTTCGCATATACAGCTGAGACACCAGACGCCCATTGAGACTATACTTCCGGCTGAATAAACATACACACAACAACTATGATGGAGGGCGAAAGAGACGGATCATCTATTTCCAATATTGGCACAGCGTACGTGTATTAGCGGCGGCGATGTTTTCGGTGGCGCCCTCCTATGGTCTCCCCCTTGTGACGTCATTACCCTCGCAGTGCAACAAGCCCGATGGTGTCGGTAAATAGCTACGGCGGGAAGCTTGAATTCATGCGCTCCTCAAAGACACACTGCCAACACCGTCAAAATTAAAGTTCTTTCATTCCTCTTATTCCGTCGTACGATA
Source organism: Ixodes ricinus (assembly GCA_037355805.1). Taxonomy (NCBI): domain Eukaryota; kingdom Metazoa; phylum Arthropoda; class Arachnida; order Ixodida; family Ixodidae; genus Ixodes; species Ixodes ricinus. The sequence goes on from JAZHYW010032833.1 coordinate 115,954, forward strand.
AATCCCCTTTCCGACGTCATACTCATGCGTCCGGGCCAATCGTGGAAGGTCCGGCACTTCCTGCCAGCGACGCTTTCGGTCGCGCACCGGGGCTGGTTTATTAGGCGGCTTGCAGTTGGGACTCAGTGCCGGAAATTCTCCGCTGCTGTAGAATGTCGACGGTACGCAGACATAAGCTGCGTTTACATAGGTGCGAGCGTAAAGCGTCAGATCGAAATTTGACTATCTTGATTGGATGGGTAGATGAGGAAGCAGGGGAGACAGTGCGCGTGTGATTGGTCCCAGCTCGATTCCACGATCATATTTATGTAAACCCAGCCATTGGTGCGTAAGCCATGCGCCACAGATCAGCCAAATAGGCTTGTACCACTGAAAACTTGAGCATAGGAGGCATTTTCGCGCTGGCGTCCTTTGCGCGTGGCGTCTGTTCGCGACCCAAAAACAGCGAGCTGATACGGTAGCATCCTGGGGCCATAAACTCGTGAAACAAAAAGTTGGAGCCGAAAGTCCGAGAAGCGCGCCCATTGAACGTCGGCGACAAAAGCGCGAAGTCATCGTCGTGATTGACCAATCGGTGCGCTCCGAAAACTTCGGCCCCAACTTTGTGTTTGACAATTAAGCCAGCGCATGCAAATGTTAAGCCTAGGGCTTTCAATGCATCGCGTCCGACAGTATATGATTACACGACCGCACGCCGGTATACGATGCAAGGTATACGATGCTCACCCTGGGGCTCTAAGTTGGACACCCGGCGAGAAAGTCGGCCAGATCGCCGACCACTGCGGTTGGTCAGCGACGCGCGCTTGACCGCACCACAAAGAGTTTCCAACTGCTCCATCACGGTCACGTGGTTTATGAGCCGTGTTTGCAATAATAATAATAATAATAATAATAATAATAATAATAATAATAATAATATATTTATTTGGCTCTAAAGAGCCGCGGCACGGCGAGCTGGTGAGGAAAGCGTTGGTCGTCTGCAAACGCCTCCGACTTTCCTCCTCGCCACGCGAAAACGCAGCGCATGCGCACTGGCGACCGATTGCCGCAGGATTTGTCCGCCATTAAATTGCAAACGCTCCGCACGGTTTGAGGTGGACTTTCCTCCCAATGTGGACTCTATATCTCTTCTTCAACGAAGGTGGTGCACCCACCATATGTTCCTCCGTCGGACAGGCATAGACTAACAGGAAGAGTTGCCCCAAATAGGAACGGGCGAGGGCAGGGCCGAACATGCATCCACGATCCCTGGATCGATCCTGTGACAGGCATTGGTAGCAGCCAACTCCTCACATAGGGTAAACTGACATAGAACAGTTCATAACTACGACAATTCGTCGAACTTGGTGAGAGAAATTTACACTCTTGTCATTTTATACTTTACCAAGTACGCTGCCTCCAATAGGCCCGTATGGCTCAAGTTTTCAGCAGCGCTCCAAACGAGCGAAATAGAAGATTTGGCTCGCGTTTCGAACGTTCGTCATTACGCTTCCCCACTACAGTTTTTTGTACTCCGTTTTATTCTTGCCAAGCACGCGCGCTCGTGCAGTGCCAGCATCGTTCAGGAGGACGTGCTTTGACGAGTAACCTCGGCTTCGCTATCACGTATAAGTCAAACATACGTGTTTGCGGAAGCTATGAAAGAGAGCAAAGCTGAAGGAATGTTTAATGGTACGCTGCAAACGCAAGCTGCATAATTCTTTTTTTAGACGTTTTGTTATTGCGCATGTACAGATGCTCACAGATGCTTGTATTGGAACGTGGCACGTGCAAAATCGCCACGCGTATACGGTGCGGCCAGCATAACATGGTCACGCCTTGCGTAAGTCTTGCCGACGCGCTCGCGCCCCCTGCCCCAGAGCAACGGGTCTATGAGGGCTTTCCTGTTTTGATATAAATGAGCATCGTACTGGAGGGCGGTCGTGTACCACTAGAGCGCGAGGCATGTTAAAGATTCCGGGCGCGGTGGTACTGCACTGGCCAAATTTCACATCTACAGCGGAGACACACACACACACACACGCACGCACAATTACTTTTAGGAAGGCCATTTCAATTAGCGGTTTCCTGCGACTGCTATCATGTTTCGACGGCACGCCATCTATTTAAACCTTTATACCAGTCACATAAATATATACTAGTAATGCTTGTACTACACAAGTAATGTACAGGGTGTCACAAAAACATTGACAGAGGCTTTTTTTTTTTACCGCAAAAATAAACTAGGCATCGCCGAACGCTCATTCTCCGCCCAAAGGTAGCGCTAGAGGCCACAACCAGATGCCAAAGTTTCAGCCCGATCCGATACCTTACTCAAGAGTTATAAGTGATTCTGTGAAAATTTCAATGGAAAAATGGCGGCCGACGGAGTTTTCGAATACATGGGGCTCTATGGCACCAGAAACCGAAAACGGGAAAAAAATGGGCTCCATTTTCCCATTGAAATTATCAGAAAATCACTTATAACTTTTGATTAAGTTATCGGATCGGGCTGAAACTTTGGCATCTGGTTGTGACCTCTAGCGCTACCTTTGGGCGGAGAATGAGCGTTCGGCGATGCCTAGTTTACTTTTGCAATAAAAAACCTCTGTAAACTTTTTTTTTTTTTGTGTGTGACATTCTGTATTTCCGGAGTCCTATACGAACAAAAAAACGGTTAATCGTGTGCCCTCGAAAGACAAACGGATCCAAGCGCACAGAAGCAGTAAAACAAAGAAAGCTCTTTTTCATAAAAAAGACAACTAGTGGTTTTTATTGTATTTCAATCGTTTACAAGATGGACGGCCGCGAACGCCAAAAGTTTGCGTTTTCTTTTATTCAAGGAAAACATCGCTTTGATCGGCAATTATATTAAAAATAAATTCGGTCAATTAAAATTAGCAACAGATTGATAAAAAAAACGACGATTGTGCAACGCGATTGTTTTGTTCTTATTATTTTTTTCCTTGTTATTGCCTTGACGGGTTCAGCAATAATCCGACTGAGTGGATTAAAGCTAAGTGAACATATCACACAAGGGGTGCAGAAGGATATGTAAACATTCCTCTTTCGTGTAAAAAAAAAAGTTGCCAGCTTGGTTTTGACGTAAATTTGGGCGTTCCAGACCACAAAATATAATACGTAAAAGGTAATGTGCGCTTATAACAGATACATATATATATATAGTTCCCTCTCTTCCGCTCCAACATGTCCGTTCTACTTCTTGTGCTTTTCTAAGAGCGCCTTGACATACTTGATGTACTCCTCCTTCGCCGCATCCTGGGTCAAGCCTAAATAAAAAGAAGAAAAAGACAAGGAGTATTAGTTTCGCCGCTCAATGGGTTCTTGGAGATTTTCAAGTCCCGCAACTCGTGACCACGTGACCCGACTGCCATTCAATCTATTTAATAAAAAAAAAGGAAATATCGTCGAATTCCGAGGGTCAGTTGGTTCGCAGAACCTTCGAACTTTGGCAAAATTAGAGCCAAGTTCGACACTCAAACAGTGTTTCACAATTTCTCCGCGAAAAATTTCGAACTTCGGAAACCAAAGTAACTTAATACGAAAGACTTAGACAAAGAGGACGGACAGGGAGGTAGGTCTCAATGTGTTGAAAGTCGAAAGGTGTTTGTCCTGCCCGTCCTCTTTGTCCAACTCTTTCCCATTCTTGTATTCATTACCCACGCGCTCGATACAAGTTTAAAGCAACTTATTATCCTCCAAAATTATTACCAACCATTAACACGGAAACAAACAACCAATTATTTCATCCGTTTGTTGACCACCACCGCGTTTTCAATTTCCGCGAATGCGCGCAACAGTCAAACTTCAGCCGAACTCCAGCCAAACCTTTGACTCTGTAGTTAGTCGAACCTGGTCGAACCCCGGTAGGTTTGCGACACCTCTAGTTACACCTTCCAAAAGTTCGTTTTCACCTCAAGAAAAAAGCAATTTTTTGCGTATTGTTCCTACGCCGAGCGAAGTAGTTTTTACAAGATTTGGTTGTCGGAGGAAAAATCGTAGCATTTTAAGCGTGTACGGCTTGATAAGGTAACACACATAATTGGAAATGGACCTGCGTATATTTTAATTGTCCACATGATGGAGGAAATTAATAATGCTGCGCATTATTAATTTCCTCCGATAGTATAAAAACAAATCATTCTGCGCCCTGGTTTAACCGGGACCTGAAGCTAATACTAAATAAAAAAAGCGTCGCTTCAGGAAAGCCAAGCGAAGCCGCTCCGATTCTGACTGGGCGAGTTATAAGGAGTGCCATCGTTTGTACAAGAGGAAGAGTCGGGAAGCTCGTAGAAAATATTTTACTCTAGATTTGCCGTCACTTCTCTTGAATAACCCAAGAAAATTTTGGAAGGTGGTTAATCCAAAAGCCAATGCCGCACTTCACTTAACTGATAACGGAAACATTGTATCTGAGGAAGGGTGTGCTTCGCTGTTGAATACGACTTTTGGTGCCGTGTTTACTCAGGAACCACTGGGGGCAATCCCTCCCTTTCCTTCGTATTTAAGCAATAACATGCCTAACGTAAACATTACACCAGACGGTGTTCTTAACCTTATTAACAGCTCTAAACTTTCTACATCCGCTGGTGAAGACGGCATTAGCTCGAAATTATTGATGTGTACTAAGGACATTAGCTGTGTCATACTATCCGAAATATTTTCCCAGTCATTGCTAGAGGGTAGGCTGCCCAATGATTGGAAAATCGGGCGGGTCGTTCCTGTCTTCAAGGGTGGTGATAAATCATCTGCTAATGACTACAGGCCAATATCTATAACCAGTGTGTCATGTAAATTACTTGAACATATAATCTATACTAACCTTGTTACTTTTCTTGAGAACAATAATTTCTTTTCACCTCATCAACATGGTTTTAGAAAAGGACTGTCTTGTGAGACACAGCTGGCTGGTTTCTTACATCATATTCACACTAATTTGGACAGCAATGAGGTTACTGATGCTATTTTTCTCGACTTTTCTAAGGCATTTGATCGCGTTCCTCATCAGCGTTTGCTCTCGAAATTATCTGCACTAAATATTGACCCGCATGTATTAAAATGGATTAAAGACTTTTTACATAACAGGACCCAGTACACTATCGCTAACAACCATCGTTCAAATCCTGTTCCCGTCACCTCCGGTATTCCTCAGGGAAGTGTGCTGGGCCCGCTTCTTTTTTCTATCTATATTAACGATTTGCCTAACTCCTTGACCTCACAAATTCGTCTTTTCGCCGATGACTGCGTTATTTATCGTCGGATCAGTAACCCATCAGATTCTATACTGCCCTTCAAGACGACTTACTAAATATCAGCTCATGGTGTACTAACTGGCTCATGATTTTAAACTCTTCTAAATGCAAGCACGTTCGTTTCACTCGTCCTAATAATTCTTGTTTGTACCCCAGTCAATATCACATTCAAAATACCCCGTTGGAATTAGTCCAATCTTACAAATACCTAGGAGTTCACCTAACCTCCGATCTATCGTGGAACATGCATATTAATTACATTCTTTCAAAAGCTAACCGTAGTCTCGGTTATTTAAAGCGTAACCTTAATTCTGCCCCATCTTCTCTTAAACGACTAACATACGTCACGCTTGTTCGACCGATCATGGAATACGCTTGCAGCATTTGGAACCCTCATTATCATTACTTAGCTGCCTCACTGGAAGCACTCCAAAACCGAGCCGTTCGTTTCATTTTTTCTGATTACTCACGTCATACCAGTGTAACTAACCTTAAAACCCGTGCTGACCTTCATTCACTTGAGATACGCCGCAGGGTATCAAAGCTATGTCTCCTGCATAAAATTTACTACTCACCATCACTTCACTCGTCACTTCTCTCTCAACCGTCTTATGTTTCAGCCCGCATTGATAACTCATGTAAGATTAAACTTATTTCTTGTAAGTCATCCTTGTTTTTCAGCTCGTTTTTGCCATCCGCCATTGCTGACTGGAACGACTTGCCCGATAACATTGTTTGTCAACGTGATCAAGTTCTTTTTCGCCAAGATCTAACTACTTTTTGGGGCCCTTGATGCATGTCTACTTATGTGTGGTTGATTTTGTTGTTTTTGTGCTCTGTACTTTTGATTTATTCTGCTTTGTAACCCCCCCCCCCTTACATAATGCCCCTTGAGGGTGTGTAAGGTATTTAAATAAATAAATAAATAAATAAATAAATAAATAAACAGCGATAACTTTTTATTAACCGTTTTCGCATTTCATTGCTGGTAAATTCTTTGTAAAACATTTATCGTGCCATTTCTCGGACCTTTACTCACTCTCAACAGATGGCAGGGCAAGCGGAACCGGAAATCGTACCGGAAATCAATTTGAAATTTCAGGCGGCAGCGTTTCGCGTGCCTCCGAAACTTGTGTCCGTTGATTCATCGTTTCAAACGTGAGCTCTGAAATCAATCCCATACCTTTTACAACGTTCATTCCTGACAGAACTTAAATCGACCAGTTTGCAAACGCTCGCCGGCGTTGCACCTTATCATATCCTCTGGAAGTCAGTAGTGTTCTTTTTTTATTTCTCTGGCTAATTTTTGCTAAAAAAAAAAGAAAACCTATGACAGACTTTGAATATGTGAGACATGCTGATCGATTGCGACTGTAGTTTAACGCGCTGACCTTTGGTGAAGTTGTCGGGAATTGTGGAAAGAACAGCAAATAGGGCAAGACGCAGGTGTCTGAGCATGCACAGTGATTTCAGGCACCGACAAAAAAAGCCATGAGCACATTTGCCGCTTTCTTTTCCATGCCGGTTTCTTCACGACGTTAGTAGTCTGCGTTCCCTTCGTGTTAATGAACGACAGATCACCACTACTCCTCACAGCAATCTGGAATATATATATATATATATATATATATATATATATATATATATATATATATATATATATATATATATATATATTCCAGATTGCTGTGAGGAGTAGTGGTGTTCTGTCGTTCAATAACACGAAGGGAACGCAGACTACTAACGTCGTGAAGAAACCGGCATGGAAAAAGAAAGCGGCAAATGTGCTCATGCCCCTCGCACGCACGCACGCGCCCACACACACCACCTGGCAATGCAGACATCTCGGCAAAAACTCCAACAAAATCCAGGACAAAAAAAAGGTAGAAAAAAAATTCAATTGATAAATGGAAAATTTAATATATATATATATATATATATATAAATATATATATATGGAAAATTTAATATATATATATATATATATATATATATATATATATATATATATATATATATATATATATATATATATGGGCGGTTTCATTTGGATTCAGGCAACGAGTGGCAGTCGTATTTTTTATTTTGCTTCAAACTTTTATATTTTGTGGAGCATGTTCCTAGAAGAACAATCCTTTTTATTTTCATGTCCTGACATGATTAGTTCCTGAGAAAAAAAAATCTCAAAGAAGCGGGAAAGAACTACGAGGTTTTGACGATTGTCGTGTGTGGCGTTTTTGAATCATTCTCGATCTCAAAGTATTGAAAAGAGAACGTCTATATTTTTTAGTGTAGTATATAGGCATGTAGGTAAGCCGACATTATAACTGCTATTTATTATTCGTCGCTCCAATTTTTGTAAAAATCCCCAAACATGCCTCCGCGAACAACTGTGACCTAAAATGGGGATTTTATTTTGAGTCGACTATGTTTAGTATCCCTTTTAAAATATTACCACGTGTAAAACCATTCATCGCCTTCCAAATTAAGCAAAGTTCGTGTTTTTATCATGTGCGAGTACTGAGAAATAAATTATGAAACATAGAGGGTTTTCACTTTTTGTTTAACTTCAGCACGCTGTCTAAAAAAAACCCCATTTTTAATTTTTTTCTTTTTCTGGCGTTGCGTTTTCTTCACACCCTTCTTTTAGCCAGAATACATTTCGTTAATAGTATTTGCCTTGGTTTTGAGTTTCAAGCCTCTAAAATTGCTAGAAAAAAGAGCAAATGCCGATGGTGGGATTTGACAATTTTCGTGTGTGGCGTTTTTGAACCACTCTCAATGTCAAAGTATTCAAAAGAGAGTTTCGATATCTTTTTTATTGTGATATATATGGAAGTCAGTGAAACGACATTTCATCTACTATTTATTATTCGTCGATCCAATTTTTGTAAAAATCCCCAAACATGCCTCTGCGAACAACTGTGACCTAAACTGCGGATTTTTTTTTGTCGGTCGACTATGTTTAGTTTTGTTTTTAAAATAATACCACGTGTGGAACCTTTCATTGCCATTCATATTATGTAAAGTTTGTGTCTTAATCACGTACGAGTACTAACTTGGGTAGCACACCATGTCGGCCGATACTGGGATTACGTCGGCCAGTACCGGGAGCTGTACGGCGGATCCCGGCCAGGGACGCCGGGAAGAAACCGACCCCGGCCGATATCGGGGACTCGTTGTCTAAACTGGCCAGTACCAGCCGGAAAGTTCCCGATACCGGCCGACATCGTTTTCTTGCTGTAGTCACCGGCCAGTCTAGCCATGGAGTTTCCGGTGACTGGCCGATATCGTTTTCTTGCTGTAGTCACTGGCCAGTCTAGCCATGGAGTTTCCGGTGACTGGCCGACATCGTTTTCTTGCTGTAGTCACCGGCCAGTCTACCCGTGGAGTTTCCGCTGACTGGCCGACATCGTTTTCTTTCTGTAATCACCGGCCAGTTCAGCCACGGAGTTCCCGGTGACTGGCCGACATCGTTTTCTTGCTGCTTTCACAGGCCATTCGAGCCATGCAAGTTTTGATATGTAAGTTGTAACCGACATAGCTTTTTCGCTGATATAGAAACTATATGATGGTTACAAATGACCGTTAGGTTGGACATGTCTTCGATATGCTAAAAGGTGACACCTAATATTATACTTAGCCTAATATTAACGCCGCGTCATCCTTAAACCAGTTCACAAAGGCTTATTTCAGTTTTGTTAAATAGGACCGGATCAAACATGGCTGTGGAATGAAAATTTATTTTGGTTTACATCTATTAATTTTTTAGAGCGCAGCTCTTAGGCCCGGATTGAAGGCATCGCCGTCGCAGTCGCCGTCGGCGTAACCGCGCATTGCATTATGGGAAACGTCCCATAATGCAACGCGCGGGCTCACTCGTGACCCGCGCATTGCATTATGGGACGTTTCCCATAATGACGGCATGTGTGACGTCACGAGGGTCCCGCGCGTTGCATTATGGGAAGCGTCCCATGATGCAACGCGCGGTCGGCGACGTCAACGTCGCCGTCGGTGTAACCGCGCGTTGCGTTATGGGAAACGTCCCATAATGCAACGCGCCGTCTCATTTGTGACCCGTGCATTGCATTATGGGAAGCGTCTCATGATGCAACGCGCGGGTCGGAGACGCCAGTGTTGCCGTCGGCGTAACCGCGCGTTGCGTTATGGGAAACGTCCTATAATGCAATGTGCCGTCTCATTCGTGACCCGCGCATTGCATTATGGGACGTTTCCTATAATGACGTCGAACGTGACGTCACGTGTGACGTCACAAGGGTCCCGCACGTTGCGTTATGGGAAAAGTCCAATGATGCAACGCTCGGGTCACTCCTGACCTGCGCGTTGCATCGTGGCGGCGAAACTTGCTTTCGCTGAGTTGGGCATTTTCACTGCGGCACTGCGCTTCCGTAAAAATTTCCACGTGTTCTCAACGGCAAGTCTCACGGCTTACACATGGTTTTAAAGAGCTTCTTCGACGAATGACTACGAACAAGTAGAAAACGTGTCTTCAGCATGCTGCCGCCAGCCTCCGCAACGCTCTAAAAACGCGATTTTTCAACATGCAAGATGGCCGACCGGTGGCTTCACTCTCGCGCTGCAGCTGCAGCGACTGCAGCGACCAAGCGGGGATGCGCGATCCAGCCCTTTGCCCAGGCAGATGCCTAGCGCTCCGCGCCAGCGGTCGTTGAGCGGTCGGCCTTAGTAAGCGATCCACCCAGTGGCACGCGCTGCCGCCGTTTTCATAGCGTCTGCCCTCGCTTTTTAACAGTTTCGGTTCCCATTGCTATCTTGCTGAAAGCATTAAGTTCTGATCGGAACTCCATGCTTTGACAAAAATGTTGATTGTTACTCCTTGATTAATGGTGACCCCGACGTTGAGACAGTATTTATTTTTCCTTACAGTTAAATAAACCTGATGAAGACAACTACTAGTACTTTTGTACGAGCCGTAGGATGCAATAGACCCTTTGCAAAAACCTCAAAAGCCCACGAGCGCCGCGCGACAAATAATGGGAGTCCTCGGTAGGCCCCGCCTCCCGCTACCACGTGGCATACGCGAGCAGGCACAGGTTACCACGGCAACAGAGCAGCCGAGTTGGGCGAGTGACGAGCCGACGGCTGCCCCTTTCTCATCCCTCTCCTTTGTACCGGCTCTGTCGTCTGCTGCACCAACGCTTTGTCGAAGACAACTACAAGTACTTTTGTACGACCCGTAGGATGCAATAGACCCTTTGCAAAAATCCCAAAAGCCCGCGCCCGCAACCTGCGACGGTTGCGGTGCAAACTAAATGGATTCGGTGACACTTCAATACGTGAAGGTAAGTTACGACGAATAACGTGTTGAAATGAGTTCACCTGTCGTGATGCCTTTACGCTGCCACAGATACGGTACGCCGGCAACGACGTACGACTCGGCGGGATGGCTGCAACGGCTGCTGGCGGTAGCTGCCGGGACGCGCGCGCAGTCGCGGAGGCGCAACGAGAAAGCGCGTGCGCGTGATCTGTACCGAGGGTTCCCAAAATTCCCTGCCGTCGTGGCGCTGTACGTTTTGCAAAGGGTCTGTTAAGCAATACCAAACACGTATGCCGTAAAGCGACCGTCATCTCCGAAGGCGAGTTCCACCTGCGGAATATTTGGCGTATTGTCTTCTCGCAAACGAAATACCCAGCTCTTCATCCGAATAGGCGCGCACAACGTCTTCGACGTAACGCCATATCTTGGGCCTCTTCGCTGGCAAGGTGAATGAGTCGGCAAAGACTTCGCCGAGAACGGCTGCCTCGTCGTCACTCGAACTGGAGCTAAGCTGGTATCTTCGTCGCTGTCGCTGATTTCGCTGCTACTGCGTTTTATTAGACCTCCCGAAATTAACTGCAACGATGTCATCGCCGCAGTATGCTCGGGCCAGTCGGTCATGACAAGAGGAACGAAAGCAAGCACAGCAAGAGAGTCCACCCAGCAATCGAAACGAAAAAGCAGCGAAACTCCCTCATTCCCCCGCGACAACGTTGATAACGAAACTGAAATGTTGCGAGTGACTACAGATCGTACTCCCCCGAAAAAGGCTGCGCGGAGAACTACTCCGGGTCCGAGCGGTCTGTCCGAGGAAGGCACAGTTTGGGCGGCACATTCGTTTCTTACATCTTTCTGCATGATCATAATCGAAACATCATGTGCACCCTATTTTCAACCAGAAAGGGTCACTACATTTAACTCTTACGCGTTTATTAAAGCCATAGAGTTGTTACAATGTACTCTATGATTAAAACCAGATCTGCTTCTCGCTACCACTGCTAGGGGGTTCTATGGACACCTTCCATAAACCCCTGCATGCAACACGGCGCGCGTTGCACTTTGGGAACTAGTTGGCCAGGGAGGAGATTGGCATGGTTTCGGTTTCGATCGAGAGGTTGACAAGAGATTATACAGAGAGCGTGGACTATTAATGGCCGTGATCTCACGTTTTCTGGTCTCGAGAGCATCATTTTTGGTCTCTAAACTAACCTAAATGGCCAGGCCTCGAAGCTATAACGTAAACCGGAGACATATAGCTTGTCTTCACACATGCTTGTTGTATTTTTGTACACGATCGAGCCTTTCTGTTAGCGTTTCGAGATATATGTGAACGAGCCAGTGCTGGGAATCTCGACGTTGCGTAGCTCGGGTATCTTGCTTGTGTACGAGTCAACAAGCGGTAACGACCAATAAGTTTGCTTACATCGAGCTCGCACCCTTACAGCTGGTCGGGAAGTTCGTTTGTTTTGCGCGTCCATAGACGAAATATAATTTTTTGCAACTACAGTTTTTCTTAATACGCCTGAGTACGTGAGGTGAAACTTGGAGGCGCCATTGAAAAGCTCAATTTGAACACACTTCTTATCTCTTATCTGTACTGACCCGCAGCACTGCACGAAGCTAAGTCCACACCCGCTTGCATTCCACTAATATTCAACATCGCGTACACACATAAAAGTTTTCTGCAATGATATAGGCACATTCCCACATACAAACCGTTTTAAGAAAGCAAAAGTCGAGCAATTGTGTGAAGAATGTCGCACCGTTCACCGGACGTGCGCCGGACGGGCGTGAACCTCTATGCGGTGTGCCAAAGGAGCGAAATTATTCAAAGCGCGTTTGACGGTTGCTAATGGCCGTAATATTTATGTGTTTTCTTTCTTCCTGACTGACTATGCCGAGATAATTTCAGACACACCCTTCAGACACAGATCTTGGGCGTCAGTAAAAGCTCGTCCAAAAAGGCTTAGCGAAGAGCAGGAGACGCTTGTTAGAGCCTCCGTCGTAGCTAGCCGACCTCAGCGTTTGCGACAACCTAATCTCCTATCAGCGTAAAATTTGAGTGGGCGATATATGCAGACACGAGGAAGACATCATAATAATTTTCGTGCAGTAGTGAGGTCGAATTTATTGTGTTTCCTTACACGTTCATACGTCAACGCTGGGCTCAACTTTGATACTCCTGTGAGGCTGCGGCTTGCTTTTCGCCCAGTGAAGTAACAAAAAGCGGACGTATGGAAATTAATTACGTGTAAGACTCAAGGTGACCAAATTTCAGTTGTAGTTCACTGGTACTAGACGGGATTCTTGAAATTAAGCTCAAAGATGCACTCGTCGGTGAGGTGACTAAGCTACGTCTTACTACGTTTGTGCACGCACGCACAATATGCGGTGTTTCGGGAACCAAGGAAATTGCGCCAGGTTTTGTTTTGTATCGTTCGAGAATGAATGTATTGTACATTCGTGAAAAGTCAGATAATCAAAAACGCAAGCGGCGCATTCGGTCACGGCGTGATAGCATGAAAGGAAGCTGCTCAATCGAAACCGAAACTGAGTGGCCAACTAGTTACCAGAGTGTACTTCGTCGAAATATGGTGTATTCCTTCCTGTCCCCGTTTTTTTTTTTTTTTTACTTTTGGAGTAGGACAGCAGCACAATTATATATTTGCGACTTCGTAGAACAGACATCATCCAGCATCCAGCCAGCTGTTGATAGACTTTGCTAGAAAGCCGATCCAGCATCCAATCCAGGTAAGCAAACAAGAATGGCGAGCGAGACGTTCAGCGTTGGCGTGGTTCGCGGCATGGTTCAGGTACGGTCAGTACGGTGGCTCCAGTGTTATAAAATTGTATCTGACCGTGGTGGCGAGTGAAAGCGCTACATGTAAATCTATGCGGGGCAGAAATCGCTCGAAGTTACCGCCCGTGCTTTGATTTTGATGTTCGTGTTCTGTCGGTTTGGTCGTACCTAGGCCTAGTGAACCGACTTCCGCTCAACAACGCCGGTACGCACCATGCTGGTGGTTGACTCGACGGTGTTGACGGCCCTTTGCCGTATTTCCACGATCGTTTCGTCGGCATGTCCCGCGAGACGGAGTAGCCGTCAAGTAAGGAAAAGTACGAGTAGCAGGAAAGGGATGAGGCCGCGGATTATTTGATAGTGACGAGCGACGGCACTTTTCTACCGTTTACGTTCGCGCACGTTTGTGCATCGGCTTTTGCCCGTCCGTGGTGTAGATGCCCTTTGCCTTTCGTTGCATCGCGCCGTTTCGGTTTTGCCCGGTTGAGTGCGGACGAGTGTCGCGCCGCGACCCCGGGGAGACGGCTTTCGGTCGGCGGCGGCCTCCGTGTGTTGTAAGCGTTGAAGTGAAATTAGGGAGGGGGGGGGGGCGGGGGCGGCGGCGGCGGGACGGGGGGAGGGGGAGGGGAGGGGAAATAGGAAATGAGTCAATCGTGTACGCGCGCTAGGGGCATTTATCACTGACTCTTGGGGTAGGGTGAGGGGAGAAAAGTGGGGGTGAGTGGGGGAGAAGATAGCAATAGAAGGAGGAGTCGGGCGTCAGGAGCGTCGTCTCACCGTCCCGCTAGCTCGTCGTCCCATCGTCGGCCGTAATCCGTGAGGGGGGGGGGGTGATAGGGTGTCCTAGCACTGGTGGCTGGCGCAGCGCGGTTTCCGGAGATCAAGGCGGTCTCCGGGGGCGACCGCGCCGACGCAAGACGCCGCTGCCGGGGCATCGGTTTGTGCCGTCCGCGATACGCTTGTCCGTTATTTTATTTATCCTTCCATCAGGGTTTAGATTATGACGGGAACCTTGCATTGTTTACCATACTTCGCAAAGTTGTAACAATTTTTCTACAGGCGACTCCTAGAGCCGCTCGTCAAATTTTGCTGCGCGCAATACAACTTTTTTTTTTTTTTTTTGCGACACAACATTTTTTTTTGCATTATAATTTAACGGCATATTGAAACTTTCTGCTCATAGCGCAATCGCACCAATGCTGAAAAATTCCGCACGTACTGGCTGTATGTCCAGGCAGTTAGCGGCATCCTACGCCTTGGTAAGCGCATCCGCGCGTTGTGAAGTCCACCACCAGCATGGCACGAGGCCCCGTCCTTACCTAGCGTGTTGTTATATGCAAGGAATGTATATTCCGTTCGCCCCTAAGCTGAGACTAGAATCTCCGCTTTCAGCGCGAGCTCTCTGGCTTCTGCAGTGCTTTGGTTGCGCGTGCCTGCTCATTCGCACTTGTGTTAGCAAGGGCGGAAAGCTCGCGTTGAAGGCTGAGCTTCTAGTCTCAGCTTAAGAATGAACGGAGTATAGTCGAAACGCCATTGCCGTTGCTTGAAAAACTGGATGTAAATAAGCTACTCGCGCGAAACCTCGGTATCATGAAACCGTTGCAAGTAAAAAGCTACAAAGCATGGTGTAAACAGACCTTTACGCACAATGAGCACCGTTTGTTTCTCTTTTACCGCTACTTCTATTACTTGGCGTATACCGGAATGCGACGTCGTTGTGTTTCATTGTGGCCGTGCTTGGGGATTTAGCAATGAAGTTATTATAATGTATGCTAAAGGTTGCGAAGATGTGACAGTGTGATGTAACTTGAATGAACATCATGTCTGACTACGCTTTTCATTCTAGCGGCGAGGAGTACAATTCATCGAAGAGAATGACGAAATAACGGTGGCGCCCGTCCCACTGTTGTGGTTCGACGTGAGTATGAAACAACGGCGTGAGGCCAAGCAAAATGTCTGGGGCGGACATCTTGTCTCGTGTGTGAGCGGGCCAAGCACCAGACCCTGACTGGCCTTCATTCAGAGCATCAAGTTTGCAGAAATGCAGTAAGTTATTTGTACTGTTCCTTTTCATCTAAACTCCTGATGGTGTGCTAGCACACGTTTTTGATCTGCCCTCTGTTAGCATGCTTGACCACATTAGCTTGCATGCAGTTGCTCAATTTAGCTAGCTCCACAATCTTCGTTGTGACACATGCACATTTACAGTAGTGACCGAGTCCTTCAATACGCTACTGGTCACAAAACTTTCACGTAATGCTGTGGGAAAGCATTGCATGCTGCCAGAAAACATTGCATGCTGCCAAGAACGGCCAGGGTGGTGTACTACTCTGGAGAGGTTCGACGGACAGCTTAGAGGCTTGTTTTTATGTGCAGCAAGTTCGCTTCGGCGCCGTGCTGTGCAGCTTGTGTTTGTACGTTGAAATATTGTACCAATGGCCAGATTTTGGTGTTTGGTGAGATTGAGATCTCGGCAGGCTTGTACTGAAGGAACTGACATTTCTTTATCAGACATGTCGCCTGCTAACGTGAGTAAAGAGGGAGGGTTTGTCTGCCCCAGAGTGTCATTTGCTGCGGGAAACAAGACTCCGTCGCGTCGTCTGCTACCAGAACCGAAGAAAGGTGGATCATCTGTTACTCACTGTATGCTGCGAGTGAAACGATAGAAAACAGAGTTGTATTGGGAACTTCTGCTATTTAACAAGGGACGCAATTGACGACCCATGCTTCACTTGGAAGTGCCAATTCATTCTAAAGCGTCATATGCCTAGGTGTGAGGTATCATGTGACCACAGAGCAGCCGCTTGCAGCCAGAGTTTTGTTTTCTATCCCAGGGCAAATGTTCTTTACGGGATTCTCTCCCATTCTTAGACGGATGATAGTTTTAAAAAAAGGCGGCCCTGAAAGCCCAGAAAATGGCATTTCCAACAAGGGTACAGGCACCGTGCTAGGCCTAATAGCCACGGACCTATATATCAAATTATTAAACTGGTGCTTCTCGCAGCCAAGCGCAGCGCGTCTCGCGTGCGTCGTTGACAAATCAATATTGTTTTTATTTGCTTTGATTGTCAAAAAACATCATAAAACTTTGTGGGAGCATTCATTATTGACCATACAATGCAAAACTGTGAAGTTCCAAAAATTAGGGCCGTGTCTCCCTTTCAGAAAGGTTCTTTGATGAACACAAATGTTTTTATTATATTTATGAATATTGCGTACAAATTATAACGGCTCTTAAATTTTTACAAAAATTTGAAACACTCTCACTGTGTCTGGCAACCGTTCCAAAGCTACCCAAACCCATCCGAAACACCTGAAGGTTCAAGCGTTCCTCTGAAACTTCCCGAAACCCAAGTTTCTGAAAAAGTTTCTTCCCATCATCAGTGCATAATGTTGATCAGCAAAATGGGTAATGCTTTCTTATGCCTTGCTTATCTTGCAGCCTTCGACGCTCAGCTGCTAAGGCCGTGATAGACCTGCACATCCAGCATGGGCACCTACAGCAGCAGAACAGGGAACTGCAAGTCTGTTGGGCAGGTGCTCAGGCACGTGGTGTCTTTCATGTACCAGGGAGAGCAGGCAAGGCCCAGGGAACTGGCCAGGCCTGAACCACCCGAGCTGTTCCTGATGCCTCTCAGCAACATCGAACAGTTTTGTGCTGCAGAAGCGCAGGTGAAGAACTTCACCAACAGGACACTGCCGGTATTTATGTGTCCTCTTTTTCACAGTATTGAAGGGTATAAGGCTGTGATTCTTACTTTGTGGTTAAACTCGGGTTATCTGAGTGGGGTTGAAATGTGCACTGAAGCCTTTTACTCTAATATTTCAAATAGACGCCCACCCAAACTGTGTTTTAAGCACAGTCGGTGGCAAATTAAAAATGAGCCTTTTGTTATTTATAGCAGAGTGCACGGGCCTTCTGTTATACGGGCCTTCTGTTATTTATGACAGCAGAGTGCACACACAGCCAATGCAAGTTGGAAGGCTATTTATTGTAAGGGGCATCCTTAAACTGAACCCTGCGATACAATTGTGTAAAATGACGCAACACCAGTTGCACGTTTTGCAAGTCAGCTTTAGTAGCCTGCGTATAGTTTCTGCAATTGTTAAACTGCGTTTCACGGAGGCTACTGAAGGGAGAAATGCTGGACGGTGGCCACCAAAAATTAAGTGTTTGTGCGTCGTTACATTTTTGAACAGTTTTTTCCACCCGAAGGTTGTGTAGACAAGAGGCCTTTATGTGCATCCTCATTGAACGGCATATTAAGTCTTTTTCAACTGCCGCTTCTTGAAATTTTTTTAAGTGAAACATTTCACAACGGGGGATTTGAAATCGCCCGACACATTTGCCTTTGGGTGCTTACAATATGTCGGCCTGCAAATAATCATAAATCATGCTGATTTCCTATGACACCTCTGCCCGTTTTATCCTTAGAAGTTAAATTCCGCACCTGCAACAACTCTCGCCGTGAGTATGTGTGCGGAACATGCACAAACCCGCCTCCATGCTTTTTGTGTTTAACGCTTGCTTGGCAGAAGGATCGAGATGCTGTAGTATATATTGGGCTTCTTTTGGTTTTATTCCTGTTCTCACTTGAGGCTATAGTAAAGAGATCTATATATTTAAGGCGATGAATTCATCTGTTCTTTTGGCATCTGTACAGAAGTAAAGGTACATGCTTGAAAATAACTTTTAGCCTTGTCCAAAATCGCTTTTGAGCGTGCCCACCATATGTGTATGCCCAAACGAATTTGTAAAGGGTTGCCGGATAAATTTTAATCAATTCCATCTTTACTTCACATAAGTAGTGCATTTCCAAAATGAGATGTTAACATGTCCTAACCAAAGGTCACCCTATGAGAGCAAATAAATTTTCCAAGGTGAAAGAGTAACTGTCATTGCATCTGCCACTTCATTCAGGGAGTGTGAGTGCATGCGTAGCTTTGTCTCCAGGCATACCATGCGGTAGTCACAGAAGCGATTATTACATGTGGCGGGCTTGAGCTGAGTAAGTTGGTTCATTGACCTACAGGGCCACCACTGAGTGAGCACTAAACAAAAATATGGAAAAAAAACTACTCACACTGTGCTGCTGTTGCCATTTTATGCGACTATGAAGACGGTTTTGGTCAATTCCAGCTTTTTATGCCTTTTTCAATTCCAGTCTTCGTAAAGTCGTAAAATAGGCAATAAATTTGCAGGGTGACTAGCCGGCACACTAAGCCTTAACAAATTCAAGATGCGCAGGGTCTTGAATGCACTGTTTTGAGAACCACATACATTTTTAAAATTACTGAGTGGATGCTGGTGAGCAAAGATAATCCATCAAAACGTTTGCACAGTTTGAACGATGCAACGAATGTGACTGACTAATGATATTTAGCGGAGTATGGAGGGAAATATTTTAATCTTTCTGGTTTCATCTAAGACAGGTAGAGTTGCCTTATATTCAAACATTTTTTATTCTCTCTCCAGTAAATATTGTAACATTTTGATGCATGTAGAGTGTGGCTTGCTGCATTTACCTGGGCATTCACATTCTCTTACTTGAGACATGTTTATACCATTGTATCTGCATGTCAATAACTTTATTGACATGTTGAGAACACATTTTGTCTTTCTAGGTGGAGCAGCTCATGTCTCTAGGAGACGGCAAGAACCTGCAAAAGGTGGTGCGAGAGATGGTGGGACGCCTGTTCTCAAAGCAAGTCCAGGAGCAGTTCTCCCTCCTGGGCTACCGTGGAAAGTCAAGGTTCAAGGACGCCATGATGTGCAAGGTGGTCATCGGTAATGGATATTCATTACTAGCTATTAAATTGATGGTATCTCTATCGGAGCTCAATAGACAAGCAAAATCTTTGAAATATGTTGACAGTTAAAGGAAAGCTGAAACACTTCTTGAAAAAAAAAAAAAAGAGAGAGGTGACTTTTGGCGTATTTTTGTCCTGTGAATCTGAATATCGCTTTCGTTTTCCGCAAAGGTGTAACTAGACGCGAGAAGACACGAAAAACCTCAGCCCAGTCGTGACGGCGTACTAGGATCTTTGGGGCGCCAAGCACGTGTCGCTCGTGTGGGCAGCGCGTGCAATTTCAACCTTGCCGGTTGTATTTTTCCACACTGACGCCAGTCGTGACGTCTATTTCTGACCTTTTTTAAAAGTAGCAAGAGTTTATGTG